>PVIR01001240.1:31583-130765 GCA_004026965.1 Petromus typicus | reverse complement strand
CCCCGGTAACCACATAACAATACTGGGTGTGGAGACTCACACCCAGCAGCAACCAGTACCACATACCACAGTGCCAGGCGTGGTGGCTCACGCCTGTAATCCCAGCACTCGGGAGGCAGAGGCAGGAGGATTGTGATGTGAGTTTGAGGCTGAGCTCAGGGCCAGCCTGAACCACAAAAGCGAGACCCTGTCTCAAAAAGCCTAAAAAAAAAGAAGGGCAGGATAAGGGACCTCAGGGACCTGACTCATCCTGCCTCTTGGGGACCCCTGTGCTCATGGCTCTGCTGATCACATGCTGACCCTGCAGACTGCAGCCACTCACAGGGTGACAACCCAGCATCCAGCGTAGGACACAGCCTGGGAGGGACAGAAGAGTCCCACACTTCTTTGACTTTGAGGGGCTGACAGGGAGTTGTGAAAACTTGGAGCTCCTGCCCACAGAATTGGGGATCTGAGGCATTAAGGAAAACCTTTCTCAGCAGGCCTTGGCAGGGCCTTTGGTGATGACATAGAGACCCCTGTGGTCTGTTTCCCAGGGACACATGGGCAGGACCTTGTGGGTGTGCACACCCTCCTGAAGTCTTGTAATGCCCTGAGGTTGGCGAGGGACCTAGTTTGGGGTGCTGGCCTCCTTCCTCAGCCTCGGCACCTCTGACCCACCGTCCTCCCAGGAGGCACCACAGGGCACAGCTGAGCCTCGCCTGGAGACCCCAGCTCTGTCCCACCCTCTGGCCTGGCCCTGTGTTCAGGGTCAGTCGGCAGACCCATCTGCAAGTCTGTCTTCTCCCCAGGCACAGCATGGACGGGGTGGGGTCAGGGCAAGCCTTCTGGGCCCCAGGAGGGACCCCAAACCCTAAGCCCTGGCTTGGGGGCAGGAGGAACGAGGGTGTGTGCAGGCACACTGCCACTGGTGTCTGTACCCCTCATGTTCCCAGCGGGTCTTCTGCCTGTGTCTGGCATGCCACGCTGCAGGAACCCTCCCAGCCTCCCAGGCACCTCCCATAGTAGGGGGCCTGTCCTGAGGAGGAGCCACTCTCAGAGGCTGGCGGTGCTGGTGACCAGCTCTGACCTGGGGTCCAGGCCGGAACCCAGTGAGTCAGAGGCCCTGGGGTCGCACCCTCGATGGAGCCGTAGCTCACGCCTGTGCACTCAGGCAGCGCGGTCCAGAGGCGCCCTTGCCCTGGGAGCCCGTGCTGGAGCTGGGGCACAGCGGGCGGCCTGGGCTCTCGTGCAGCGAAGGCTATTTAAATGCTCCATTGGAGAGGGATTAAAGTTTACGCAAGGTCACTGAGGGTGTGATAATTATAATCACAGGTTTTTGGCTCCACAATGACAGCCATTTGTTATTTCCGCTCGGGCAGCTCCTGCGGCCCGAGCTGGTGACAGGCATGGACTGATTTAGTGGCCCGAGCCCACACCCCTCCCCTCCCACCGCAGTCCCTGCAGCCCCCACTGCCTGCCTGGGCTTCCGTGGCTCCACCCCCCCTCCCCCGGGCTGCCGCTTATTATGGGATGGAAGCCCGTGGCTGTGGCTGTGGTTGTGGCAACTGAGCTGGGGGTGTGGAGGGAGGGGCCTATGGGAGAGACAGCTGCAACCCTCCCCCTCCAGTGGGTGCCCCGTGCCAGGCTTCACACTCCAGGGTGGCAAGAGAGCAAGGGATGTTCATCACCTCTGGCTGTGACCCACGTGGATCTGCCTTGGTTTCCCCACTTCTAACATGGGAAGAAGAGCCAGACCCAGCAGCTTCATTGCTGGCTGTGCTCTGAGGAGTGGCAGCTTCCTGCACCAGGGCCAGGCTCCATGGCACCCATGCTGACCGTTTAACTCCTGGTGTGGTCAGGCAGGGCGGCGGGGAGGGTGCCCAGGCTGTGGCATGTCAGAAGGAGACAGGGCACCAGGTCTTCTGCACACTGCCACAGGGCCTCGTCTGGGCTCAGCCCCTCCTTGGTGCTGGCCATGGCCTCCTTGGGGAGCTGACCCACATGGCCCCAGAGGGGGTGCTGCCCACGGCCTGCACACCGCCCCGCCTGTTGCTGCACCACAATGGACGCAGCTTTTTGTTTGTCTTCACAATCAGAGGTTAGAGCACTTTAATATATATTAAATGGTGATGAATAGGGGTCCGGGAGGCTGTGCTGACGAGGCATTTGTCTCTGAGGGAGGGAGATTGATAACTCACGGGCAGTGCGGGAGAGTGAGGAAGGCTCAGCGAGGAGCCGCCCTCCCAGACTCAACTGTCTGTAGTTGCCCTGCTGGCCAGTCCAGGCTGCGGACAGCAGTGAGGCCTGGGAGAGACACCTGGTCACTACCTCAGCCTCCTTGCCCATCTGTCTTTTGTCTACCCCCAAGGTCCCTCCCAGATACCCCTGCCCTGTCAAAGTAGAGGCATACTGGCCAACCCCACTTGGACCATGTGTCCCTGCAAGGGCCCAACACCCTGGGGACCTATCACACGACTGTAGACTGGTGCCCCTCTGCCCAGAAGTTAGACTCCCACTGTTGGCTTCCACAGTGTCCCTGGCAGTCAGTGCAAGGAGCTGCACTAAACTCCTACAGCAAGCCAGGTGGCTCAAGGAGGCACAGGATAGGGACACCCTGTGTGTGCTGCCCACTCTTTATCTAGGGCAGTTGGGTCCGTGTGGCTGATTGGGCTGCCGAGCTCACATGCACACTGGCCAGTCTCTGTAGCTAGGACTGCGCTCCTCCCCCCAGCTGGGCCAATCAGGAGCAGAGACTTCTTCAGCTAGGAGGGTGGGCAGGCTATGGGGACAGTAGAGGGGACCAAGCCTGTCCAGTCATGCAATGGCCCCAGCCTGCCTTAAACTGGGGTCCCTGTGGGTGCTGGGTGCTAGGTGGAACTGAAGTGGGTATGAAGTGACACTAGGGGATATTGGGTGGCACTGGGTGGACACAGTGTGAGCACTGAGTAACACTGGGCAGTCATGGAGTGTGCACTGGGATCCTGAGGTGTGGGGGGGGAAGTGTGAGCACCAAGGCCCTGGGGTGGACAGAGTAGGCTCTGGGATCCGTAGGTAAAGCTGCCGGCAGGTGCTATGGCAGTTTCATCCTCGTAAGTAGCTCTGTGGGTGCTGCCAGGGGGGCGGTGCCTGCAGGGTAAGGAGTCTGTGTGGCCCCGCATGCAGACGTCTGGCTGCACTCTGGCCTCAGCCTCCTCACTTCCATTCCTGTGTGCTAGGTCCAGGGCCCCACTGGCCTTCCTGCAAGGACACACTACTCTCCACCTTCTTCCTCCCTAAGGCCTGGCCCAGTGGCAGCCACAGGTAGGTGGCACTAGCCTCCACACCAGAGTGATAGATTCCCCTGCCCCCCAAGAAAATCCCTCTCTGAGCAGTAACAGATGTGTGCGGCATCCTCCCACCTCAGGCCGGCAGAATGGATGGCACTGAAGCTCCAGTCTGCTTGTTGATCCGGCAGTGGCAGCACTCAGGGTGATGGCCATGCTGGCAGCACGCTTCACCTTCTGAGAAGCAGTGACAATGCCCACTGCCCACCCATCCCCAGAATTGCCCAGGATGCTTGCCGGGGCTGGAGCTGAGGTTCGTGTGCCTGGTGCCTGAGAACAGCACAGGAGGTGTCGGTGGCAGGTGTTTTTATGTGCTGGGCCCTAAGAGGACAGAGGTGGCCTTGGTGTGCATCTGGCAGGGGCAGATGCTGGCTGGTCTGTGACTTGTGATGCCAGTCTTATGCATTCTCTAAGTGTTCTTACCAACGTCAGCCAGTTACCCATGCACATATGCAAATCCCCCCACACTATTTGTCTCCTTTCATGTTTTTGCCTTCAGCTGTCCTGTTTCCCTGTCATTGCCACATGGACCCCAGGGGGCCTGTGTTTGGGTCACGTAGGGATATTCACCCTCTCTCCTGATATCCTGAGGACAGGAGCAGCTTGTCTGCAGCTCTGACCTGTGGAGAATTAAGGTGGGGTGCCACCTGGCGTGCAGCTCATGCAGCTGGTGGCATCGGAGCTGCTGCCCTTGGTCTCCTGCCTAAGGCTCACCTGCAAGAATTCACCTGGCAGCCTTGACCTGAGCTCAGCCCCTGGCTGCGTCCTCTCATGTGAGGCTGGCGGAGCCCTCTGTGTGGTGCTATGGCATGGCCTGGGGTCCTTCCAAGTCCAGCATCCGTGTGAGTTTTACATCAGCATGTTCAGTCCTGAACAACCCGAAGGCTTGTCCTGGACTTCGGGGTTGCTGCTCCCTGTCTAGCCCCAGACCTAAGTCCTGAACACGCACATCATGCACGCATGAGCCTCACTGGACTCACAGGCTGGCCTTGCATAGGCTCACGTCTCCTCCTTCACTCATTGCTAGCACTTGTCTCGTTGTCCTTGTTTCTGGCACTGCTGATTTGGGCTAACCAGTACACCCCCCTCCCCTCCCCTCCCCCCATTGTTTATCTCAGCTCCTGTGTCGCTCAGGATGTGGACTTGGGGATTTACTCCTCTCAGCTCCAGGGGCTGGAGTCCAGCACGGAGCCACCCCAGCCTGCTTTCTCCTGTAGCCTCTGCTCAGCCTACAGATGGCCTTCTGCTTCCTGCCAGGCAGTCAGGAACACCTGGTGACCTCATACCGTGGGCCCTGCCCTCCCGTTGGGTGTGGGGTTCTGAAGACACAGTGCTGTGCGGGGTGCCAAGAGCAAGAGGCAATGCCTGCAGCTTGGGGTTCTGTGGAGAGGCTGCCCTCAGAGGGCTTGTGGGGGCAGCAGGGGACCTTGTGGGGTTGCCCCATCCCACTCAACTCTGCCCACCCATCCTCTGGGCCAGCTCAATAGGTGGACAGGCCAGGCAGCTGTGCTGGATGCCAGTGCTAGCTCAGCCCAGTGAAACGTACTATATAAATGTAAATGTCTCACCTCCGCCCGCACCCTCATTCAACAAGCTATCAGGACATCTGTCAGTCCAATTTTTCACACTCTGTGTCTCTGTTCTCTGTCTGGGGCAGTCCCACTTCCTTGGGCCTTGGCCACTTGGCAACTGGGAGTGTTCTATGTGGCAGTGGCATATTGGCTGCCCTCAGCTTGGTGACTATCCCAGTAGGACCTTGGAGCCAACCTGACAACTAAGTAGCCACCTTGTCTGGAGAGTGCTGGGATGGAGGGTGGCTGTGTCCTGGGCTCCAAGTGCCGCAGCAGGAGGTGTCTTCCAGAGCAGGTTAGGATGATCTGCAAGGGGTCCCCTCTCCACACTGGCCCCTAGCACTCTGCACAGCCCTGGGGGAGGCAGCAGGTGACTTCCAAAGAGCACTGTGTGGGCTCGTCCTACAGGCAGGATAGCAGGGCTGGGGAGGGCCAGGCTGGCAGGCCCTGGCAGCTGGAAGGACAAGAGGACGTGGAGGCACCCAGAGCCCACAGTCCGGGGCTGACCCTCCCTACCCAGACAGCACCCTCAGGCTTGCAGGCTGGGAAGCAGGCCTCAGCCCCAGGCACTCTGTCCACCCTGCCTGGGGGCTTCCTACCCGCACTCACGGCCTGGCTCCTTGA
The DNA here is from genome assembly GCA_004026965.1 of Petromus typicus. NCBI lineage: Eukaryota > Metazoa > Chordata > Mammalia > Rodentia > Petromuridae > Petromus > Petromus typicus. The sequence goes on along the minus strand of PVIR01001240.1, from coordinate 125,265 downwards.
CCCAGGTACCATTCACCTCCTGGCTTCCATTATCCTGCGGGGGCACTGAGGAGCAAGTGGGGTGCCTGGGCAGAGGCCCACGGCTGCCCCGCTGAGGGACACGGGGGAGGGCAGCCCTGGTCGGTGTGTCATCACAAACAGTCATCTCAAAGACAACACATGCAGAATCAAAGCAAGAGGTGGTCTCGACGCCGCCACACTGGAAAGGACAGCACAGGCCCTGCCTCCCCAGGTCACCGCTGCCCATGCTCCTGCCTCGGCCTCCTCCTCTGCCTCACCCTGGCCCAGCAGCCGCAGACCTGCTCCTCTCTGGGGTCTGACGTGAGTTCCCTTTCTCTCCAGCTCCACCTGATCCTGCTGGCCCTGAGGTTGGCAGTGCTCCATGGACCAGGACACTTTTGCCACCTGTGGGTGGACACAAGCGGTTCCTCCCAGGCTCCTACAGACCTCACCGTGGTGAACTCGGTGGCAGAAAGAAGGAAGAGTCTGTTCAGACATCCAGCTGTTTCTAATCGGGCTGTTTCCCTTGGCACCGAATTGCAGGTTTCCTACCTTGAAAACTGAAATCTAAGGATCCTTGGAGTATACACTGCAAAGACTGGGTGTCTGCGAAGCTGCACAGCTGTCACCACAGCTTCACTCAGCCCAGAGGAAACCTGGCAGCAGCTGCTCCCGACCCCTGTCCCTGGCGGCCACCCATCTGCTCCAAGTCTTCAGACTTGCTGCCCTCTGCGCCCCACATGAGCAAGATCAGGGCACAGGCTTACGCCGCCTTCCTTCAGGTAGTGTAATGTTTTGAAGATTCTCAGTGCTACATTCTTTCTCAAGTCTGAAAAATACTTCACAAGTAGACCACTCATCACTTCCTATCAGGGAAGGTGATTAACCCTCGCAAAAGGAGGGCCTAACCCTCTGTTCCAAGGCCTGGCCTCTCCCGCCCACCCCTCTTGGCTAGTCTCCTAGCCCTGGCTTCTAGCCCTCCCTCCACATTAGGAGTCCCCAGTATCAAGCCAGGCTGTATGCCATCTGTGCCTTCTGCAGTGGATGCAGCCCTGTAACAGACCCCATCCCAGTTAGGTATGGGCACATGGACAGGCTTTGTGGGGAGGACACACCGATTGCGTTCCTTGCCTGCCAGCCATCCCTCCACTGCCTCCTGAAGCACTCTGGGAGCCTGCAGCTATAATGGCTGCAGGCCCAGCCTGTTCCTGGGGACCCTATGTCTATCTTCCCAGGTGCCCGGCCTATGTGCCACCCTCAGCCACTCCTCTGTGAGTGATGCTGCAGGCTGGGGGCCTTGCAGGGGCATGGGGATGGCTCCCAGGCTCCCCAGCCCAGCCAGGCACCTGCCACCTCAGATCCGCCCACCCTAGAGGCCTGATTTATAAGGCATCTTGTTCCGGGTCATTTGCTTCCTCCAAAGGCTGCAGAAATCTAATTGCTCTTTGAAGAAAAAAAAAATGCTCTAAATAAAGCAGTTAATTGCAAGCCAGCAGCTCTTCCGATGGGCAGAGCTTGGGCCTGGAGGTGGCTGAACATGTTGGTGGGAGGGCGGCGGGCACTGCAGGAAGGGTGGCCAGTGCTGCGGTTCTCAGGGTGACCCGAGGTGAGGCCCCAGAAGAGGCCCTGGCCTGCCGGTTAATTGGAATAACAAAGTCAATACATGTGGCCGCCCTGGGACACAATCTCCATTTGATCTCTCTCCAGGGCAGATTAATTAAGTGTTATCAATTAATGGCCCTGATTAAAGGGGATGCGTGTTAGTCACTTTCACAGGCAATGTCGGACTTCGGGGCCAGAGGGGTTCGGAAACACAGTAACGCAGACTCCCCTGTGTGGGCAGCCCAAGAGATGCAGGAGTGACAACAGCCCTGGCACGCGGTCACCTGCCTCTTCTAGCACCAACGCTGTCGCTGAGAGCCACCCCACACTGGGGACTCAGACGGGAGTCCAAGGCAGGCAGGTGATGGTGGAGCCCAGGGCCAGTGGGTTCAGAGGGTCCAGCCTTCACTGGGGCTCCCTTGGCCCCAGGCAGGAAATGTTCCCCATCCAGAGCACCACCTGCTCTGTCTGCCACCCATGGGAGCTGGGACCAGAGCCAAGCCACCTGCACCACCCAGAGCTGGCACAGTCCTGAGGGAGCCTGGCGCCCCCTGGTGGTGACAGCTGGCTCAAGCGCAGGATCTGACCTCACACCACCTGCAAGGGCTCACCCAGCCACTCTGCCACAGTGGCATCACCACCACGGGTGTCTTCAGACATGGGTATCATTTTCACTAGGATACCTGTGGCAAGCTTTCTGTCTGGATGTCCCTGAGCCCCTGCACTCATGGGCTGTGGGGAAGGGGCTGGGCTACAGATGTGCGGTGCTCAGCACCAAGGATTCACAGCTGGGGGTGATGTTGGGGAGGCGGAGCTGGTGGAGGAGGCAGTCACTGGGCTGTGGCCTAGAAGGGTCTCTCCCTCTTTCTTCTTGGTTTCTCTCTGCTTGCTGCCTGCCAGGCTGTGAGCTGTCTCTGTGTGCCCCTCTGCCGTGCCATCCTGGCTTGGAGCCAGCAGGCTATGGACGAGCCACATAGCCTCTCCCCTTTGGAGCTGTGGGTGTTGGATATGGTGCCTCCACGACAAGCAAGGAACAGAGACATTGGCTGTGCACACTCAGCGGCCTGGAGACGAGAACACCAAGGGCTGAGCCGGGGCCGCTGCCCTGACTTGGAGCTGCCTCCAGGCCCTGCCCGTCCACCCCAGGCCCTGCGGGAAGATGGCTGCCAGGCTGTTCTGGCCCCAGGAAAGCATTTACCTAGGGGCCCATCTGCTGAGCGGCCCTGAGCAGTTTGCAGTGCCTTACAGAGCTGTCCTAATGAAGACAGAGCTGCTGTGGCAAGTTCTGTGGACCAAGGAGGAAGTGAGGGTGATGGCAGACGCAGTGTCGGGGTGCTGCTGGTCAGGAGAATGACATTGGTGGTGGGATGGTGGTAGTCATGGCAACAGCAGTAGTAGCGATGGTGCAGGTGGTGGCAATGGTGGCTCTGATGGCTATTGGTGGTGATGAAGTTGATGATGGTATCCATGGCAGTGATGGTGACTGTGTGAGAGTGACACTGCTGGTGATGTGAAGGAAGAAAGCTATAAGGCTGGTGCATGTGAATTCCAGATGGTGATGGTGAGGGTGACCCTGGTCATGGGGACCAGTGTGTTGGCCTGTGACAGCCACATGGTTGTTGATGGTTACTGTGGTGATGCTGACTGGTCACAGGTTTCTCCTGCTATGTAGAAAACTTCCTGGACTCAGAGTGACTAAAAACAGCACACACTTGCTCTCTCGTGGTCCCTAAGGTCGGAGTCAGAGAGCAGCTGAATGGGCAGTCTGGCACCAGTCCCTCCCAAAGCAGCAAGTCGTCAGGCACAAGGCAGATTCAGCCGCTGCCTCCCTCCTGCCTGGGGCCAGGGATGCCCACCCTTCCCTGCACTGGCTGCTCTGCAGGTGCTCTGCAGGGTAGGGCCAGTGGCTCCCCCAGAACTCGGGGTGGAGGGCTGGCATCCCCAGCCCCCTGAGATGCACAGGCCCACACGGTGGAGGGCAGCAAAGGCTGAGCCCAAGATGTTTCTGTGGCTGCTACTGTACAGGGAGCAGGAGAGGACAGGGGCAGCAGTGCTGGGAAGAGATGGCGAGGGCCTCCTGGGCCTGTGTGCCCAGCTTAGCAGGCTGTGGAGGAGGAGACATCAGCCATGCCTCTGACTTCCTGTACTTGCCTCATAGCACCTGTCTGAATCCTCTGAAGGGCTCTGTATATGTGGGCAATGTCCCCCTCCTTTGGGCCACTTCAAGGTGCCAAGTCCCCAAGCCCAGGACCGCTTTCTCAGGCCACCCCAGGGCCTCCACAGAGTGCTGGTCATGAGGGAGTAGGGGCCACCCAGGGGACTGCAGCACTGAGCATTGGCTCTGGAGAGGACCTACCCTGGCCGTCCCCTCCTCAGCTCCCAGATAAATTCCCCTCAGGAGCCACGCACTGCTGTCCAGGTCCCTGAGGGATGAACACAACTCCTCATAATTTTCCAGGCGCCACCCAATGGGACAGTTTGTAATAAAATTGCTTCTAAAAACATATTTGCAAGTCACCACCACATTTTTTAAGCAGAACAATCTCTGCAGCGGTCCTTCGTCTCTGTGATTAAGTAGCCCACCCGCTCCCATGCATTTTGCCGTGCGTCTCAGCCAGGTGGGGGAAGCGCATGCACCTTAAAAAGCGTGATGACGGCTGGTGCATGGGCTGTCTGATGAGTCCTTCCCAGGTGACAGCTTCATGGCATGACAAGGAGAGGGATGGGGGTGCCCTCCATGTCTGTGTGAGCAGGGCCTGCTAGGTTTAGACCCATGCTCCGGTGCCCAGTCACCAGCCCCAGACATTACCCTTCAGGAACTCGGGTCAGCAGGCAAGAGGGCGCTGCAGGCCTGGTGCATGAGGCCAGCTCTGGCCTGGGACTGGATGAGGAAGGGCCATGCCCATCTCCACCCAGCAATGTCAGCCAGCCAGATTCTTAGGCCTAAAGAACTTAGCCTCAGGATTCCTGGCTATGGGGGGCTCTCCTGGGTGGGGTCCCCACTAGGCAGCCTGAGTAGCACCCATCTGCTCTGGCCCTGAGCCCCTCTAGACCACTCCTCCTGGGACGACCAGGACTGCTGGCCGCACACTGCCAGGAACCAGGTCCCTTGGTAGAAGTGACTCACCAGCCAGCTCCAGTGACACTTCCATTTTCCCATCCTAGAGGTTGGATCCCCATTCTCAGTCCTCCCTGCCCTTCTCCTGAGCCCCATACTAACCTCACCTAAATGTAGTTCTGTTCAGGGATCACCGCTGAGGGGGAAGCTAAGCGAGGGTTCCCAGGTGGCCCTGGCTAGGCACCACAAAGAGCTTCTCGAGTCGAGGTGCCCGTGGCAGCTGGTCCACACCTGGCACTGGCCTGTGCATGCTCTGTGTGCATCCCCTGACCTGAGCTGGCCAACACTCAACACCACTGCCATGGCCTCAATGGCAGCCTTGGCACCCACAGACTGAAGAACTGACACACAGGGTGGCATATCCCCGGGGCAGAGCCTCAAAAGGCTAGAATCTGGACTCACACCTGACCCCATAATCCTGCTTATTGGAAGGCTTGGGCTGTGGCAGGGACAGCTGCTGGCCTCAGGTGACAGGTGGCCTTTCTTCCCCCAGAGGCCTGCACCCCCCCCAGTGCCCATCTCCTCAGGGTAGAAATGGGTAGAGATATATTAATTATATTTCTCCCCCTAATGGGCTGCTTACTTTATGATGTGGAGACACAAAAGTAAATTTTAAAATCAATTATACAATTACATATGTAGTAATAAGAAAGTACACAGCTAATCTCCACTGGGTCAGGACTGCAACCTTCCAATAATGCAGGTTTCATTAGGGGAAGGGCTGTTATTGCCAAGAACCGCAGAAATAATGGGAGTGGGTGTATTCAGCAAGAGGTAACAAATGAGGCTGCTCCTGAGATAAGACTCAGCGCCAGCGGCTGTGAGAGCCGCCGGGCCGGGCACACTGGGGTCACCCACGCGGGGAGCCAGAATTAATTTTAGATATCTCCTGGGCTGCCCGGCAGAGGGTGGAAGAGGACGAGGGTCCCCTGGCTGTACTGTCTGCAGTGTCTTGAACCCTGTGTTCTGGCACTACAGTGCCCCACCTCACAGTGATGGTCCTGGGCACTGCCAAGCACAGGCTCTCAGGGTCACTGCAGGGGCACAGGGCACAGGGGCTGGATCTGGAGTCTGTGAGGTGTCGGTGAGAAGAGTAAGGACCAGGTGGCCAGAGCAAAGGGGCAGTGGGTCCCTGTGCCTCTGGTGGGCCCTGCAGAACTGGGGCAGGCAGCACTGGGGGCCTGACTAGGACGGATGGCAGCCACACTCCCACAGGCTCCCCCAGAGACAAGCAGAGGCTCAGCAGGGTTGCCCTGTCATCAGCTCCCTTGAGCGCCCCTCCTGTATGCTGGGAACAGCCGAAGCCCTGTGCTCCAGTCAGGGCTGGCCAAGGCCAAGGCCACTCTGCTGCTGCTTCTGGCAGCCTGGGGGGTGGGGAAGGCTTGTCTCATGCTGAAAATCCTTAGAAGGCTGTGGTCAGAAGCACAGACCCCACGTCAGTGCTCAGCTCTGACGAGGACCCAGCTCCCAGGGGTTCCTTTGGCCAGGGGCTAGGGCTGCACTGAGAGTGGGCAGTGGCCCCTAGGGACACGCCAACGCTGCCAGCTGCACGGGTGCTAAAGGCCACTGAGCTTCTCCCTCGAGCAGTAGTGGCCAGGGCATGGGGCGTCAAACATTCCCTGAGCTCAGGAGGGCCCAAAAGCCACTTGGAGGCAGCCCCGTCCCCACGCATGCAAATGAGGCCGCGACAGCCCATGGATCAGGCCTTTTCTTTCCAGGCGGCTGCAAATAGACTCCGATAAGAGGATCTTTGTAATTACACGGAGCTACACTGGTCAATTCTGACTTTTAAATACCGCAGGGCCCGAGAAAGGAGAAGAAAGCGCGAACACATGTTCTGCGGGCACCTACGGGGCGCCTTTGAATTCCGCCCTCTGCCGCAGCGCCCGCCGGCTGCCTGCGCAGCCTTTGTGAGCCCTATCGCTCCATCACGGCGCGAGATCATTTCCAAATTAAATTTTATGGTCCATTACTTACTGCTCCGACACTGGTCTAATGGAATCTTAAATGGAACTGACTTGATCTGCGTGGGGCCGGCCTCCCAGTTAAGATGTTATTTAGTTCTAATTATCAGATAATGAACTCGGGAAATTTAATTTTTAATATTTGTATGTCAAAAGTCTATTGTGTTTTGGTAAGAGACTTTAAATTAAAAATTAACACAGGTCGAGCACCAGTCTAAGAACATGCCCTCTGCGGACAGAGACCGCGCAGAGCTCCAACAGAGGGCTGCCTGGACCCCAGGCCACAGCCCAGCCCGGCCTGGTGCAGCACCACACCCAACAGTGGCCCTGGTCCAGTGAGGTAGGCCAGGTCTCCGCAGGTGGTCCCAGGCACATGAGGAAGAGCCCCTCCTGACCATGGCCCCCTGCCTGGTTGTATGCATGCCCTGGGCCTCCATGTTCCTCAGGAACTGTGTGTGACACTTGTCCTTCTCTCTGCAGAGGGGTTGCCCTGGACCTGTACCACCTGCAATCCCTGATGCCCTCTGGGCAGGGCCCAAGCACCTGGCAACCTACCCAGATGCTTCAAGCCAGGTGTTTCCCTAGGAGCCTGAGATGCTGGAGGCTTCCCGGAGGAGGCAGCCACTGCAGGGGTGGAAGATGGTAAGGCCTAGCAATAGACAGAGCGTCTGGCCCCCAGAGGCCCAAGGACACCTGAACTCCTGGGAGACAGCCCCAGTGATGGACAGAGGCACCCCACCCCCATCAGACCCACACCAATGCCCTGCCCACCCCTGCGGAGTGGCCTGTTCATCACCAAGATTCAGTCTCGGCCAGGCAGAGGTCCTAGAAAGGCTTGGATTGTCACCATCAGAGTCTTGGCCCCACTGGAGCCCATGGGAGATGGGGGTGGGTCTGGGCCTCACTAGCTGAGAGCGGCCCCAGCTGTATCAGGATCTCCCACATGGCCTGTCTGTCCTTGGTCCCCAGCCCCAGCTGGCAGTTCCCATGGTGGACAGTCCTGAACATGCCACGGCCACTGGAATGGCCAACAGCAAGGGTCTCAGGGTGTCTTTCTCGGGGTCCCCAAAGCTTAGATGGAGGCTGCCTGTCCACAGTCAATGCCACACAATAAGTTCCCCACTTGACAGCTTGAAGGCTGGTGCCTCTGTTCTTCCCAGTGTCTTTGGGCTCTATGGACAGCTGAAGTCTCCGCCCCCTGGGGTCCAGGGCAGTTGATCTGTCTGTGTTTGGGTGCTGGGAATTGAACACAGGGCTTCTGCTAGACCCTCAGCTCTTTTCGTTTTGAGACAAGGTCTCAGTTGTTAAATGTACCAGCCTAGATTTGAACGCCTGAGTGCTAGGATTGCAGGCGTGCACCACACGCCTGGCTTGGTGATAGCTTTGTATAGATATTCCTCACTGAGCAATTTGCCTGTTTAACGGCTGTTTGGACTTAATGACCCGTTACTCAGACGTACAGCCTGTCTTGTTTTAGTATGGTTCCGCACACCTTGTTGATAGAACCTCACTGTCCTTTTCTGCACAGTTCACCTCCTTTATACAGTGCTATAGATGTTGTACTATAGTCTTACGCTGTTGTACACTACAGTGATGTGTGTGAGAGTTCTGTAAATCAAAGTAAAGTCACCAAGGAGGAGTTTCCTGGGACCTTTTCTTTGCTCAAAATATTGTAATGTACACTCTACACAACCCCTCACGTAGCAACCAATTTACTTAGGACCTAATCGCAGAACCAGAATTGGTTGTTACATGAGGAGGGTTCATAGTAAGTTCTAAAATCAGGAAATGTGGATGCTCCAAATTCTTTTTCAAGGGTACATCGACTCTCTGTGTTCCCCTGAGATGCTGTGTGAATTTTGGGACTGACCTTTTGGTTTCTCCAGAGTGCTGAAGTTGGACAGGGAAGCATCAGCTCCGTAGTTCTGGGGAGCAGTTATCTCGCCCATACTGAGGCTTCTGGTCTATAAATGCGAGGTGCCTTCCAGGTTGTCCAGGCTCCTTTAGTTTCCCTCAGTTGTGTTCTGTCTTGTAGTTCACTCCTAAAGGTTTCATTCCTCAGGATGCTTCTGTAAATGGAATTGCTTTCGTAATTTCTTTTTTGTACGTTTACTCATAATACATCAAAATATCATGATTTTAAAACTCTTTTTAATTTAACCATGATACACAGAGAAAAGTACATAAAATATGAGTGCAGCATTTGACTACTTGCCACAAACCAACATCCACGTAGTGATCTGTGAATCAAGAAATGGAGTCCTGAGCCAGGGATTTAGCTCAATGGTTCTGGTAAAATAAGAGAAGGCCAGCTAGTGTGTGCAGCTCAAGGGTTGCAGCTCAGAGCTCAGTATAGCCAGTCCAGGAGAATGGAAGACACACTGAGGAGTTTCAGAGGCAAAGTGTGCAGCTTTATCTAATGCCTGTGGAGCAGCCTGGGTTTCCTCCTCAGAGAAGCCAGGCCTCGGCTCTGCTGAAGCCAAGCTTTTAAACCCTTGTTTCAGAATGTTCTTGAAGTTAGGGTAGAGTTACACTTAGTATTATCATATTGGTTAGGCTTAGCAATTCTATTGTCTATATGCTTACAAATCTCATTGGCTAGTAGAGCCACAGACTACAAGCTCCATTGCTTAGAAGAGTGCACAGATTTCCACCTGCAACAGAGGGTTTGCATGGTGCTGCTGGTGGGCGTCCAGCCTCTTCCTTCTGAAGCTGTTTCTATCATTTCAGCCAGGAACACTTTGTGTCTCTGGGTCATGGAGACCCTGTTGGGTGCCTGCAGGCAGGGTGGGCACTGGCTGAAGTCAGTCCAGACAGCATTGTCACCAGTGGTGCGCTGGTCCTGATCAGCCACCCTGTGCTCTCTGCCAGCCCTGAGCAGGCAACATCTTGATCCTTCAGCTCCTTGAGAGCTGTGGAGACCACCTTCATGTCTCTACTAGTGGCACTAGCATAGTTTTGCATATTCATTGGTCACTAAAGTCATCCTGGGCAAAGACCTGTGTGAGTCCTTCCAGTTCTCAGGCTTTGCCTGCCCTGAAGGGCTCCTTACCGTGGTACCAGTGGGAGCATACGGATGGCCACATGAGGGATCTGTGAGTGGAAGCTGTGCATCCATGCACCACCTCCTGCCTCCTCCTGTAGGCCACACAGATAGTCCATCTATGGGGTCTTTTGCTTTATTCCATGTGGACTCAGGCCACGGGCCAGTGCCACCTGTTAATAATAACACTAAAAGCATGACCAATCCTGTGGCATCCACCACAGGTGTCACAGTGATGACAGAACCTTTTCGATCCTTGTCCCTGCTTGGGGTGACTCTGCTGCACTGTTAAACTACTTCAACCTTACAGGAAAATTCAAAACAGCCCCAGCAGGGTCCTCAGGCGCTCATCACACTCCTCCAGCCTTCTCTACCAAGACTGTTTTCAGAACGACTTGAGAATGAGTGGATGCCTCTGTGCCCCTCTGTAGATAGTGGGTTCTTCCTAAGGGAGGGCACCATCTGGCACGATCACAAAATGATCATCAAGTGCAGAGATTAGTCAATAGACTATAAATCTGAAAACTTTCTAACACTATTATGTGTGCAGCTGATATTTTTATATGGGCACAAGTGTGTACACACCCACAGACGTATGTGTATACACACACACACACACACACACACACCCCTCTGGCTCTGCCCTGAGGAGCAGGAAGGAAGCCCACCCAATCTTGGCAATGATCTGCTCACTAAGTCTCAGGTCCTGGTCTCTTCATCTCAGGCACGAGAGATGGCTGAGTCCAGACCAGTGAGTCAGAAAAGAGTGAAATAATCTGGAACAGAGCTGAAAGAGTAGAACCCCTAACACCAGGCCCAAGGTATGGTCGACCCTGGATTCTTAGCGTCTTTCTTTCTTCTCCTCCTTCTTCTTTATGGTACTGGAGATTGAGCCCTGGACTTTCACAGGGAGCTACATCCCCAGCTCTTTTCTCATCTGTTTTTTGAGACAGGACCTTGCTAACTTCCCCAGAGTGGGGCTGAACTTTCAGGACTCCTGTCTCAGCCTCCAAGAGAATTAATCTTAAGTTTTTAAAATTCCAAATTTGAGGTATTTGATGCTGACCACGAAGGGACTGCACCACAGCCTGAGGTCTCTGGTGGGCTTGGGCTCCTCTGCCACGTGGCTACTTCTGTACCCCACGCTTGACAGTTCCACTCTCGGAGTCCATGGCCCATAGCAGTGGTAGCTCCAGACTGCAGGCCCCTATTCTCCCTGCCACGGCCACAGTGAACTCTGCCTTCCTCCGAGCAGGCTGGAACATGTGGTCCCCTGGCCCATACAGTTCCCTTGGGATGATGCCAGCCCTGCGGACTTACTGGAGAGGACCTTACTTTGGCAGCTGCACAGTCCTGTGCCCCAACTCCCTTTACTTCCAGAAGGCGGAACTGTGCAAGGACGGTGTCCTAGGCTATAGCCACAGCTGATGGAGCAACAGCTGGCTGGGTACAGTGGAGGCTCTGGAAGGTCTTATCTAGGAAATAAATAAATACTTAAACATGATTTTTATCTCTCTCTGAGAGCAAAGGCTACACAGCAGCACCTGTATGTTGGGATCCCTTAGAGCCACCTGTCGGGGGCCCTCTGGGACCATCTGTCCAGGTCCCCTAGGAAACCCCCGTTCACCGCATAACAGCAATTTCCCTAAGGGTAGAACTGAACAGGGCCAAAGCCCCATATTCTCTGAAAAAAAAAAATGAGAAACGGAGACTGGGGCCAACTCTGTTGAGGTCTGTGTTGGCCTTGTGGGATCCACTCCCCCAGCAAGAAGGGAACAGTCCCCAGCCCAGCCACCCTGTCCCTCTGGGGCTGCATACCACCCTCCATATTTCTGGCTTCTTCAGGGACTCAGACTGAGACCCAGATAGTGATGGTGACAGAAAGCTCAGAGCCTGGGAGAGGCCTGTGGATCCTGGCAAAGAGAAGGGAGGACAGGCCTGTGCCCCTGTGCTCAACAGAACTGCCCCAGCCTCCTCGTGTCCTGGAAGGGAGAAGCCCAGCCAGGGCCCAGGTCCTCTGAGCATTGGAGCCTGAAGGACAGTATGGGGTTAGTGGGGTTCTGGGGTGGGCAGGGAGGGTCCTAGGGACAACAATTGCTGTGACTATGGGAGCTGTTTGTCCCCAACACTCAGATTTCAGCAATGCTCCCTCCCATCCCAACCAGAACCTCACAATAGAGACACCACCCCCACACTCTACCTACATGAGACCTGAACTCAGAGCTCCGTGGAGGTCCTCACAGTCCCCTTCCTGCCCAGGGGCAGTGTGCGTATAAATCAAGGCAGATTCTATCCTCTGGAGTGAGGAAGGGTTCCATCCATTCCCACTGTGCCCTGCAGTTGGGGACACAGGCTGGCACCTCAACTGTGTGCAGGCTGGGCTTGGGTGCGCTGCCTCAAGAACAGCCAGCCAAGCTTGGAAAGTAACAGCAGGAATACACAGGGCACAGAGCCAGCTGCAGAGAGCTGAGAAGAGAGGCAGAGTGGGCACCTCAGACTCAGGGACAGGAAATGCCCCTGCACTCTATAGTCTTGGGATCCCACCTCACAGGTGGCCTGCCCCCATACCTGTGCCCACTTTGCATGTCGCCATCCCCTCAGGACATGAGCTTCGCCACCCCACCCCATCCACACCAGCACTCACTGTGGCCCTCAGCTCTGTCTGAGCCCTTGCTGATCTCCCTGGGTCCCGGAGGCCACTGCCACCTCAGCTTTGTCCTGCCTGGTCAGGTGAGACTAGGACACAGAAGGCTGAGCCCACTATGTCCTCTAGGAAGGGACAAGGTTATTGGGCATCTGGCAGGGTTCTCATCCACCTCTGGGGAGTCCCTGGTGCAGAAGGAAAGCAGGCTCCTATCTCCACTCCATGAGGGTGACCCAGGCTGGGCACAGGAGAACACAGCAGCACCCCCTGCTCAAGTTGAATGGCACCAAATAATTTCTTTTGCCCCAAACCCTGCCCAGGGCACCTGACTCCAGAGTCTCTCAGGCCAGGGAGGGTGTGAGGAGGACCCGTGGCCCAGTGCACCCAGAGTTCTGGCTATGGACTCTCAGGCCCGAGTCTCAGGCCACAGCTAGCTGGGAGGAAAGGGCTCTGGCTGGGCTGCCTGCCCAGAGCACCTTATCTTCCGGCTCGTGTTGGATGAAGCTCTTAATTGCAATCAATACCCAGAAAAGCCATTCGACTCCAGCTCTGTGTCGTCTACCACAGAGAGAGGATTATGCAGATGTGAAGACAGCACCGCACCAGTGCGGTGGGCCGAATTATCCATCAGCCACTCCTGGATGAACGGGCCAGCGGCCGCAGCAGCCACCTCCTAAATTACCGCAGCCAGCGGGCAGCCCCGGACCAGCATAAATCATTTTCTTATTGCCACCTCTGTCCAGCCGGCACCTCTTCCATTCAGAGGCGTGTTACTGTCCCCTAAATTCAGGACCCAGTGATTGATGCCACCTGCCCGGCACATGCCGAAGCCGCCATCTGCTTACAGGGAAACATAAACTTTGAATACACACGTCCTGCTGATTTTAACTGGACTAATTTATTGCTCACAAGCGGAGGAGCTGATTTGAGGCAAATTTCTCCAGCCCCGGGGAGCTGGGGAGCCGCAGCCGGCCCTCATGTCTGCGATAGAGACTTGATAAGGTCATCGTCGACCACAGCCAAGACGCACGCCAGCCGCCAGCCCCCGAAAGCACAGGGAAACAGCCCAGCGAAGCACCTCCCATGGGGGGATTTATTTCTGAATTAAACACTCGGGCCCCAAGGAAGCCTATTCATTTTCCCAATCAGCTTTCTTCCCAGTTGTAAACAGATTCTTTCTAAAACTTGTGCATGATTTTAATTACAGATAAGTTTCTCTTTAAAGGCTGGGGCATTCATGCCTCGGTTGCTAAGCTGAATTCAATACATCTCTATGTGCACGGTGTCCATCGGCTGCTTGGACTGCACCTGGCAGTGCTCAGGCAGCTTCTGGGTCTGGACATTCTGGGCCCAGAGCCATTGAGATTCTGATGGTCTCCCCACCTTGTGAGACCCACAAAAGTTCCCCGTCCAGCCCCAGGTGCAGAAGGTCAAGATTCAGTAGAGGAACCCAGAGTTGCTGTGGACCCAGGACCACCAGAATGACTTCCTCACACAACCCTGGCCAAGAGGTTTGGAAACAGCTATTTCTGTGGAGGAGGGAGCCTCAAGAGACTGCAGAGGCTGAGTGCTGGGAAGCTCCTCCTAGAAGCCTGCCCCACTGCCCTTCCCTCCACCCCTCCTATAGCTAGAGATTCTATGAGCTGAGACCCTCAGGCATCACTCATGCCCCCAGCCCAGTGCAAATTTGGCGAAGCCAGTCTCACTTAGCACCACAAGCCATGGGCACCTTGTCACAACCCCAGGCAGAGGCAGGAAGCCAGGGCCTGCTCTGGTGTGGGAGGTGGACCAGGGACAGCTGTCCTGGGCATGTGTCCAGCTCTCATGTGACAGTGCTGGACAGGCCCTTGGACCCTCACTAGGGCAGAGCTCAAGATCCAGGCTGCTTCCAGACTGGAGCCCTGTGCAGCTGGAGGCATGGCCCACCCACAGACCCAGCCCAAGTAGTCCAGAGGGTGGAGCTCGGGCAGGAAGTGTCTGTGCAAGGGCACGTGCTATGAGCAGGTTGTTCATGTATGTGCGTGAGCCAGGTCAGGTGCATGTGCTTTTGCTCATGTGTGGTGCAGCCTGGAGACACGAGGCTTTGGCCAGTTCGGTAGGAGCGAGCTCCGTAGGGTTTGAGGAAATGGACTCTGACTCCTAGAAAATGAGGACGCACAAGAGACACCAGCAGTCTCTGCTGGGCTCTCAGAAAGACAGAGGCCAGGCAGCTGAGCCTCGGCTTCCAGGGCTGGTGGGGTGTGCAAGACTGTGCGATATTTCAGCAGTAAATGAAACTGCCAAGTCCTCACTCTGTGTTATGGCCACTTTGTCCGTCATAACTTTAAATCCCATTATGATCACCTCACTTTACAGCATGCTTTGGCCCAGGACCAATATATCAAGAGAGCCCTGGGCAGTCATAACACAGTGGGGTGGCCACTAGCCACACCTCTCCCCAACAACCAGAGAGGTCGGAGGCAGAGGCCTGGGACCAGTCGCCACATTTGAGCTTTGCTCTTTGACCTCTGGGAGAGAGATGCCCCTGCCCAGCCTCTGTCCCCAAGAAATTCATGGGCCCCATTTTACACATGAACATTTGCCTAGGGGATTGTGGTGGCCTATACTGCAGGTGGCCCATCCTCCCCTAACTTTCCATGGTTGAAGGGGAAAAATTTGAGGCCAGGAGACCCTGCTCCTGCATGTGACTTTTCCCAGTGCCATCCTGAACTCCCAGGCCCCCCCCCCTTTGCAGCCTGGGCAGCATCTGAGGCCCTTTATTATAGGGAGGAGGCCAAGATGGAACACATCACTCCACCATGGGGAGAAGGCCCGGGGAGAAGGCCTAGAGTAGGGCAGCTCCGAGTCATCAAGAGGCCTGCAATTGGGCTCCTGGCACCCTCTGTGCTAGTCACAAGTGCCTAGAAATAGAACTTACCTTCATCTCTCCTGCCCTTGCCTGTCTTAGGAAAATGTGGGTGCCTGACAGGACTGGGGGGCCTAGTTACTGTGCCAGGCTGATTAAGGCCTGCAGGGGTCACAAGTGGTACAAGTGCAGCAGGATGGTGGGCACAGGTGGAGCCAGGTGGGTAGGAACATCCTGGAAGTCGTCCTGGTCACCACATGGGTGCCCATCCCCCATCCAGGGTGGGCTGGGCACCCAAATGCCTGGGGCAGGCTGGCCACAGCCCATCTGGAGGCCAGCCTGGGCTGCTGGCTGTGCGGACCACGCCTCACATTTGGTCACAGCGGCCGGATGTGGCCCTCCCACCCCCACGCCCGCCGTCTGCAGTGATTTGGAAGTGTAGAAAATGGGATTACCCGGGAACAGATGTGCACACAGGGGGTGAAATGGAAAGCGTTACCGTGGCGCCTGCCTGTGATTACCTCTGACTGCTGCAGTGTCCAAGCCCCCCCCTGCCAGGATGGGCTAAATCCAGCCGCCCGGCACAGGGAGCCTCATTGAAATTGAATTGATACTTTGTGAACTTCATTTGTGAATAATGTGATCTGACAGGGACAAATGTGACGGGGAATTGTTTTCAAACCTCCTCCAAATGGAACTTATTATTGGGTAAATACAGATTCCTTTGTCTGGGGCTCCCTTCCATCCTGGTGTCCGGGGTCTGAATATGTATCGGCCCGCAGTAATTGAATTGACAGAGGGGATGCGGGCCGGAGCTGCCCTCCCCAGGCCCAGGGCAGCACGGGCGGTGGCCCTCGAGGCGTCCCGCCTGAGTGCCACCCGGCCCTGGCCACCAGGCCTCAGATGTCTTACATATTAATTTCTCCTCACCACACCGGCCGCACAGGAGCTCAAACCCAGTTAGCGGGATTGATGAAGGTGGCGAAAGGAGAGGACGCACGCTGATTCCACCTTTTCAGCTTCGATTAGCTCAGCACGGAGTTATCCCGTCAGAGCTCCATTACAGGGCCGGGAGTGCCGAGCCCTGGCAGCCCAGGAAGGCTTCAGTGCAGGCCATTATGCTAACAGGCTGGACCAAAGAGGCACAGTGCAGGCTGGGTGGAGTGCGGCTCACCCTCCAGCCTCGAAGGCCTGGAGCAGCCCTCCACCACAGCATGGTGGCTGGGCTGGACCAGCTCTTCTGTCATACCTTCCTGCAGGCGGGTCACCTGGCTACTGCCCTGCGACCTATGACCACTCAACCCAGGGTGTCCTTGGCCTGCAGGGACAATGCCAACACCCATGTAGGTCACTGCAGTGCCCCAGATCTCTGGTCCAGGGCCTGACAATACCATAGAAGACTAACAGGGATCACAGATGGGTCCCAGCCTCGGCTTGGAGGTGCCAGCGTCCATCAGGCCCTGCAGCAGAGGCTGGAGCCTCTGGAAGTTCTCACTCATGCCAGCCTTCCCTCTTCTCCCTGCATTGACGCCCCACCTCTATCTCTCTACCCTCCCCCACCAGTGCAGCACAGAGTGTAGAGGGTCAGATGGAAACTGTTCTCCCATACTGGATGAATGGACCTCAATGTTCCCCAGAGCACAGTGCTGAGGAGGAGACAGCTTGGGCACAGGCAGGGCCAGCTGGGATCTTGTCCTCCAACAGCAGCTCCCCAGGCCTTGAAAGCCCTATTCCAAGCCCACAGTCCAGAAACGCCAGAGTTTGAGGCTTCCTGTGGGATTTTTATGAAGACAGGTCTCTGAGGTCTTTCGCACAAAAGTAGCTCCTGTCCAGGGCATGGTGCCGAGTTCAGAGCCAGGTTGGGACTGCGTCTCCTGTGTCCTGCAGGCCTACAGGGCCTCGGCAGGAGGGGTGTGCAGAGGCCGTGCAGGTCCCCAGAGAGGTGGGTGCTGCCTTCCTCGGAGAGGATAGGAGCAAACACAGACCAACTCTGACCCCAAGAGGGGCTTTGGCTCTCATAGGAGACACCTCTGTGCGGTCCACAGCGCCCGCGTGGCCAGCGAGCCCTCCACAACCTCCAGCATCGCTCGCCCCTTCTCCCTGTCTGCTCCCTCCGCCTCAAGCCCATTAGCTTCTTTCGGCTCACATAACCCCAAGTACCCCGTTTCACACTGATGTCGCTGGAGTCTAGCGCAGGGATGAGCTGCAACCCTTGCCAAGCCTCTTTCCATGGCATGGTCATCTTTGGGCCCACCATCACCCTCCACACTGGCTCTGGCACCTCTGCCTGGCCCTCTGGACAGCTCGTGCCCATCCAGTCACATAGCAGGTGATCCTCTGCTCTCAGCTTGTCTCACAAAGTGACCTTGAGGTGGCCATCCTGTGCCTGTGGACCCTGGGCTGTCTCTACTGCTGAGCAGGGTGTCCATCCTCCACACAGACAGTCAATCCACCCTGGGCATTTCCAGTGAGGTATGGAGGCCATACCACTGAGCACTCCAGACTGGGGCCTCCTGCCAACCAGAAGTCTGCTGGCACATGGCTCACCACAGGTGGATCGAAGGCTGGGCCCAGGTGGGCCACCTCTGACTGACCCCTGACCCCACATGTCTTCAGGGCCCTGAGAGCCCTGAAGAGCCCAGGAGCTGAGCCAGGGATTTAGCTCAGTGGTGCCTGTGTCTACCTAGCAAGCGCAAATTCTTGAGTTCAATCCTCGGTAACTACATATCACAATGCCAGGCATGGTGACTCATGCCTATAATCCCAGCACTCAATAACCACATACCATGGTTGCTCATGCCTATAATCCTAGCACTCGGGAGGCAGAGGCAGGAGGATTTCTGTGAGGTCGAGGCTTACTTGGGCTACATAATGAGCTCAGGGCCAGCCTGAACTACAAAGAGAGACCCTGTCTCAAAAAATAACAGTAACAACAAAAAAGAACCCAGGAGCCTGCAGCCTGTCTGGTACTAACAGGGGCAGCCCCAGCCTAACTCTGTGGGGAGCACTTCTATCCGGTGGTGGTGGTATGCTGTGGCTCATCTTACACACTAGAGACAGGTGACTCAGGACACTGCCCAGCCGACAGTGACTGGAATTGTCCCTTGCGTTCATCTCTCAGTGGGCGGTGGGAATGGAGCCCCTGGGGCTTCCCGGGACCTTTGGCTACCCTTGGGGCAGAGTCTGCACAGCAAGAAGACTCAGGGTCCATGGTCACAATGCTGACCTCTGCTTGCCACTCACAGGGCCACTGAGGGTGAGACCGCCCAGCCTTGCACAGCCAGACCCAGGGGCTTCCCCCCCACACCGGTTTTCCTCAGCCTGCAGGGCCTGATGGTGGTTCAGGGATCCAGGGCCTCAGGCAGGCAGGCTGCCAAGGGTGGGCTCCTAGGTACTTTAGGGCTCGGCATGGCGAAGGATTTGTTCCTGCCAAGGCTGGGGGCTGGTTTCTGCAGCCCCAGCCTGTGACTTGTGCCTGCAAGTACGTACTGGAGGGGCATGTGCCGGGGAAGCCTGTGCAGCCTCCAGACGGCTCACACAGGCCCAACACAGGGGGAACCTGAGTGCTCAGCCAAGGGTCTGCTGGGGTCCATTCCTGGGAGAAAGCTCAGCCCAAAAGCTGCCATGCAGAGCACATAGGTCTTCAAGAACCTTGAGGGTGGCCTGTATGTCACCCAGCAGAGACGAAGTCAAGCCAGGCCAGAGGGCGGGGCTGGCACACCCCCCACTCTGCTCCCAGCTGGGCAGGTGGGTAGGAGGGTGGCTGGATGACTTGGCAGGTATTGGGAGGGTGGAAGGGTGGGTGGTTGTGCTGGGTAGATGGGTGGACAGCTGTGGGAGGTCTCATTTCTTTTCTTAATCTCCCCAAAATAACCAGTTCCAACCCCTCTTCTCTCCTTCCTGTGACCCATCACAGTGCCACACCCCCTGGGCCCCCTTACCCTAGTATCACACCACAGCTCCTATTATTCGAGCAAGTGAGTGGCAGGGGCCACTCAGCAGGGCTCCTGTCCTGGCCCTCAGTCTGCGGGCTCTGGAATCTTCCTTTATATGAGCAGTGAGCCTCCTCGGGTTTGCCCTCTCCTGGTAACCTGGCCAGTCACCCCCAAGCAACTAGACAGCTGCTCAGGCCCCAGGCCAGGGAACTCTCGCCTGCAGGGCCTAGTGCACTCATGGACCCCCCACCCCTATCAGGACCAGATACCTCAAGAACCCTGACACAGGTCACAGGGTACATGAGGACCGAAGGGGACCCCTCCTGAGGATAGCAGGAGGAAAGCCCCACGGCTGGACATGAGCCGCAGGGATGTGCATCACATCCCAGCTGCTCTACCTGCTGTTGGGGCCACTCCTGTGCAGCCCAGAACCCAAGCCCTCTGGACATTGGGGCAGGTGGGGACCCTGTGCCCAGGATGCAGATCTCCTTCTTGAGGACCCACCCAAATTCTTGCACCCTCCAGGTGGGGTGAGGTCACAGGGGACAAGAACAGACATGGCTTGTCCCAGCTGGAGTGTGCCAGTGCAGGGCACAGGGCCCCAGCACAAGATGATCTGAGCTGGGGCTGCCAAAGGGAATCGTGGGTAATGGCGGGTAAAGTGTGACCGTAGAGAAAGTGTGGACAGGGACAGAAGGGCCCACCACTTGACTAGTGGGTAGGTAGGGGGCAGCTGGCCTAGGCCACTAGGCGCCTGCCCAGTGCTGGCACATCATCTTGTGGGAGGGAAGCCTGACCACCCTTTGCCTGTGGGTGGTCAGGCCAGGAGGTGGGCAGGTTAAGAGCGAGAAAGCCAACTGTGGTCTGAGTGTCCTACCCAAGCCCACACACAGACTTTTCAGCAGCAGGGTTTGAGCAAATTAGAACGAGGTCAGTGAGTGGCCCTGAACTGACTTTGCTGGTCAGACACACACTTGGGGAGAACTCAGAGGGAGAGGGAGATGGAGGTTGGACAAAGCCGGGACCAGCCAAGGATAGCTGGTGCCACTGCCAACTGACCCAGAGCCCAGCCTCCAGCAGGGTGAGACGGTAACCTGTGGGTGTCCCCACCTGCACAGTGAAAAGTTCTGGGCAGGCCTTGGCCATCTCACGATGGGACTTGTTTTCATTTTGTAGAATGGTAGGCACAAAGAGGGAACCCACTGCACCCTTGGGAACAGCTCCCAGCTCCCTTCTTAGGCACCAGAACCTCTGGTCCTACAGCAGGCAGCCTCGCCTGGGTCATCAGGCTGCAATGAGACTGCAATGAGAACCCATCCCTGGATAGCCCAAGCCCTTGGGGCCAGATCCATACTGTCACTGTGGTGTGAATATTCTGTTTCAATAGAAGACTTCAATTTTACTTCTGTTCGATAAGCTAAGTCATTAGTGGCCCGGGGGAGCTGGGATTTATGACAGGAACCGGGAGGCCCAAGGTCAGCCCTGCTCCTTGGTCTAGCTGTCTGAGCCCAGTGTCTGGTGTCCTGCCCAGAGTGACCACTGAGGACCCTGAGGAACTCAAGAGGGCACCTCAGGCGCTGAGGGGGGCGGTGCACCTGCTCGCATCTCTCCTGGCAACAGCAGAGGACACCCAGCCGCACCTTTCTGGTTCATCAGCCAGGCCTGCACTTCCATTACCGAGCCCATCTTTCCCAGATAACTCAGAGCACAGAGCAGAGCCGCTGAAGCTGCACTTCCCGAGCCCTTTTTCCATTTAACCCCAGACAAGTCTTCCTGCAAATCCCAGCTGTCACTGTCAGAACCCTTTGGCACCCGGGGCAGCCCCAGCGCTGGGGTGGCGGGGGGGGGGGGGTGCAGCTGGGCCACTTAGGACTTAGGAGGGACATAGCCTCCACACACTGCATTTTCCTGCCATAAGCCCAAGACAGTCCCTGCCATGCTGGTGAGTCTTCTTGTTCACGGCTCAGGGTTGGAGGCTGGAGTCACCTACCCACTGCTCAGGGCTGTCAGCCCAGATGGGCTCCCAGACAGCCTGGGGCTGTTGCCACCACCCAGGCCACAGACAGTGACTTGTAGAGCGGGAGAGAGTGAGGGGTCTGGCATCAGCTGCCCCTCAGCCACAGCCATGGAGAGCTGGGCCCTTCTCCTTTCCGAAGGACAGCTGCAGGGTGCAGGTGCCCGCTTAACCCAGCCAGCCCAGGCCCCTCCTGGTCCTGCACTGAGAGTCCCTCCAGCTGGGCACATAGGGGCAGTTGGGCCCCAGCCCCATCCAGGCCCAGAGTATCCCCAGCCCATGCGTAGGTGCAGCTCTGACCCCCGGAGCCCACACTTGGCCACACCACCATGCTTGGGGCTATGGGTGGCCCTCGGGACAGGGCAGTCAAAAGTTGCTCTTGAAGGTACTTTGGATTTTCCATTTATAAAGCAGAGAGGAGATAAATCAGATGAGTATTTATAGGAGACAGACAGACAGCAATAACAGGTTCGAGTGGCCTGTGCGTCCCTGTGACTATTTCATCTTCCACGCTAACTTAAACACAAGAAAAAAAGGCTTTCCAACCCAGGGCCCACTGCACGCCGGGGAGATTGAGTGCATTTGTAATAATTCATAGACTTTCACTTTCCTTCTTCTGCTGCCCAAGAATTACATTCCACTATTAAAATGCGATGTGACTGCAGCCAGCTCCTGCTGTTTCAGACACAGGAAGGGATGGGGCGAACCCCCCAGGCGGGGCGGGGCGGGGCGGGGCCTGCGCTGAAGCTGGGTGTTCGCCCCCTGCTGGACACTCTGCGTCCTGCAGGTCTCCTGTACTCCATGGACTCCCAGCTGAGAAAAAGCTTAAGGGGTGACTTGAGAAAAAGGGGCCACACCCAGTCCCCCAAGCAGCCATGCTATCCCTTGTCTGAGGACTCCTCCTCCTGGGATGCTGGCAGAGGCAGGTGGACAAGGCCTGCAGAGCTGGGCCCCAGCCAAGGCTAGAAATTCTGTAGGAAGGCCATTCCCAGTATGGGTCACCAATCAGCGCTGCCTCTCTGCAGGAGCCCAGGGCTTCAGGAGGCTTCCATTGGGCTTTTGTCTCCAAACTCTGCCAGGCTGCACAGTAAGCTTGGTGCAGGGGGTCCCCGCTACTCCCCGACTCTGCTCCTGTCCAGGAAACATCTGCAATGTGAATACAGGAGCAGAGCCTGCTGCTCACCCTGCCATACTGGACTCTGCAGCAGAGTCCTACTGCTGCTTGGCCATGAGCCGGGCCAGCCACCGCGGAAAAGCCCCTAACCCATCCTGAAGCAGGGACAGGGCCGGTGCCGTTGCTCGCCAGGCTCAGTCTGTACAGGGCCCTGGCCCTCAGGACACAGATGCCAGTGTCACAGGGCTGCGCTGGGTCAGGAGCCTGGACAGCCTGTCTCCTCCTTCCGTACGACCACGAGGCTGGAGGTGCTGAAGCCCATGCTGAGGGCCGCTCATGCCCTGAGGGTAACTGGATGTGAAAAGGCCTCAAAGGTGGTCCAGGGATGTGGGCTCACACTGGCCTCGTGCCCAGCCTGCATTCTTGCAGAGAGATCATCCCAGGGACTCCACCCAGAGGTCAGCCAGGCAGGCTTCTCATGGGGCAGGGCTGGGGCAAGTCTGGGCTGGGTTTGGGTCAGCTGGGAGGCCGCTTCCTCCAGGCTCCCCTCTGCCCCACAGACTCCCAAGCAGGTGGGCAGAGGAGTGCAGTGCAGCCCAGCCAGTGGGGAAACCGAGTCTGGGTGGGGAACCAGAGGTGAGGCCCTGCCTCAACCCCACTAGCCCCTTGGGTGGGCTGTTCTTGGGGCCATTGCCTCCCTCGGTGTCTGGGCAATGGAGGGAGCGTGGAGACTGGAGCAGCCCACTCAGGGTACACCTTCAAGGCCAGACAGACACAGGGCTATCCCCAGGGCTCCTGACTAGCCCGCTGGCCCCAGGACCTCAAGCCCCAGGCAGATCCTGCAGAGAGCAGAGAGGAGGCAGGGGAGGTATGGAGGGTACTTCAGAGGCCAAGATGTGCACCAGGCTCATGGGAAGTATGGTGTGGCCACATGGGAAGGCTGAGCCCACTATGGGGCACTATGTGCTCAGTGCCATTGGAGCCACCACGTCTGAGGGTGGGGTGTGGGGTGGGTGTTATGGTCTGGGACCCCTCCAGAGGATGCCATACACCCAGCATCCACCTGCTGGGGCCACACACATACACCCCATCCTGGGCACGACCCACAGCAGCTGAGCTGGACCACAGGCCTCCTTCCCAAGGGCTTATCCTCCTCCCATCACCCTCTGGGGCCCTGGTGGAAGCAGGAGAGCTGGGCCCTGGGCTATGGCAAAGGTTCAGGGAGGGTGAATGAGGCAGGGACATCTGAGGCCATCACAGGCTCAGTGGAGTGGGGACCACAGAACTGGCCCCCAAGAAGTAGGCAGCCACACACAGCCCAGCACCCAGCTCCATCCTTGGTCCCAGTCTGGGGTGCTGTGGTTAGGAGCCCAGGGGATACAGCTAAGAAAGGCAGGCTGTGAGGTGCTGCAGGGGATGCTGTTCCACCACCCCACAGGGGCCGCCCCACATCACAAGAAGCACAATCTTCCTGGGGTCTTTTTCATAAAGGTCTTTATGGGTTTGGAAATTTAAACACCGCAGATCCTGAGTTGAATGGGAAAGCAAAAGTCTCTAAGCTTGTACATCTTAAAGGAAAAAAATTCAATTAAGTGGGATTTTAGCTGTTTCAATAAAATTGGACTCTCCCTTTTCAAGATAAGAGCTCTCTGGTGCAGAGGAACCTTTATGCACCACGAGTATCCGCTTCTCCTAAACGCGTAATCCCAGCTGGGACACAATGCACACAACAGGAAATCAATGTATAGTCGAATCCATTTGAAAATATAAAATAAACTAATATATGAGTGGAAAATTGACTTCCTATGGATTAAAAGCTGCACAAATTGTAGGAAAAAATGGTTTTTTAGAAAGAGGAAGCAGGAGGCAGGAAAGGACTCAAAGCAGCCTTGCTGCCCCAGGACAGGGCTGGGGCACAGTACCCCCACTGGCAGTGTGGCAAGGACACAAGGCCCAGTGCAGACCCAGCAGGAGCTCTTGGTGCATTAGAGCTACTCAAAGAGTTTGTAGCAGGGCCGTTTTCTAGGGTCTTGCCAAGGTGATGCTCTGAGGACTAGCTGTGTCTCCACACAGGCAAGGTAGCAGTGGCACGAGAGGCCCACCCAGGGACACAGGGAAAAAGTCACAGCTGAGACATTTTAAAGGAGTTAGCTCTCTGAATCGGCAGCCCAGCAGTGCTGCCCAGCAGTGGGCGGGCAGGCCATAGAGGAGGCCACAAGAGAGGCAAGCTCCCTGCACCTGTCCCCTGGCCCTCGGCAGGAAAAAGAGGACCACTCTCACTGGGCACTGTCACCACAGCCTTGGCCTCCCCATGCATGAGCAGCTCATGCTGACATGATGAGGGGACCTCATGGACACACTGGTGGTTAGAGGTCAGAGTATGGCCCCAGCCTTCCACAGCCCCAATTCCAGGGCCCTCCCTGACCCGAATCTGCCCCTAAGTCCCAGGTTTCACATGGCCCAACCCACACTGTCCCCCAGCCCTCTCCCTACGGGGTTGGCTGCCCCTGCTACACCCCAGCTTTCCTCCAAACAGAACATGGCCAAGGGGACGTGAGGTACAAGAGGTATACCCTCTGGACCTGGTGGTCTCAGTAACATTGTTGGGAAAGGCCTGGCTGATGGAGCGCGAGCTGTCCTCGAGGCCATATACAAAGCCTTGGTCCCCAGCCTGTGGCAGCATGGAGGGTTCAGCCTTTAGGAGGTGGGGCCTGGTGGGAACTGTGAGGTCATGGCTCGCACACAGCCCTCCACTTGGCTCCTGGTGTCATGAGAGGAGCAGGCTCCTCAGTGGGCCTTGGCCATGAGGCGCTGCCCCACAGGCCATGCGGCCACAAGCTGGAAAGCTGACTCCAGCAGAAAGCTCCCAGGCCCCTGCCCCCACCTGTCTCCCAGAAACCCCCTTTCTCACACTTACCCACCCACCTAGCCAGCTGTCTACCAGCCCCCGTGCCCACCCCCTCCACAAACCTCCTTCCTTCCCCTTGCCATCCTCAGACACTGTCCTGGGCAACCAAAACTCTTCACCTTGCACTCCCAACTCTCTACCTCGCACCTTCCGCTTGCCCACAGAATTAGACTTGTCCTCTAATTTATCTCTCCATTTTTCTGTTCATTGACCCAAAGAGCATCCATCTAGTCATCCAGGCATTCCCCATCCATTCATTCACCCATCTGGCCATCCATCCATCTACTCATCTTCTAATCATCTGTTCATCATCCAGTGGTCCCTCCTCCCTCCCACCAGATCTTCCACAGCCCATCCACTAACTCTCCATCCATCCATGCAGCCTACCCATCCAGCCTCCTGTCTGTCCATCCATCAATCGCCTGGGCCCCAAATCAGTCAGCTTACCATTACTGTAACAAATACCTGTGACAATCAACTGATAAAGACAAAAAGTTGTCAGGTGAACATGTTTGCAGTCCCAGCACCCCGGAGGCCGAGGCAGGGAGACTGCAAGTTTGAATCCAGCCTGGGCAAGTTAGTAAATTAGTGAGATACTTTCTAAAAAAAAAACAAAGAAGAAGCAAAGGCCCTGGATCGAGTCTTTTGGGTAGGGAGGGTGTGCTACCTCTGCATCCAGATGTTACCAGGCCCCTGTGTGGAAGGTGTGCTTCCATGCTTGTGGGAGGTCACTAGGTCCCTGGTCCAAGACCTTGAAGGGGACTGGAGTGGATGGATTATGTCACTGCAGCTCACAGTTCTGGAGGTTTCAATCCATGGTTCCTGTTGCTATAGACTTGTGGTAGACACATAGAAGAGGGCGGTAGGGGCAAAACCACTCATCTTGCAGCTGGGAGTTGAGAAAGAGAAAAAGAAGAGACCAGGTTCTCACAGTCCCCCTTGAGATCATGGCCACAGTGACACAGAGACCTCCCAGGGGCAGCGGGCTGGGAACCCCACCTTCAGCACATTGGGAGACCCCAATGCTGACCAGAGCCGCCTGCCCTCTTGTCCAGCCACCTTCCCCAGAAGTCTCCACCAGCACACGGCAGACACGAGCCCACACATCTCCAGCACCCACTTCATGGAAGGTGACTTCTCCTCACCTGCTGCTCGTGCAGGCCGGGTGAGGCAGCTGGGCCCCGGGTGGGCCCTGCAGAGTCCACCAGGCGCACGTGGACAGGCTTGTTAGCACAGGAAACTGTCAGGCGTAACGAGGAAGAGGTTCAATTTGTAAACACTTGGTCAATATGAATTAACACCATCAGGATGGATTTTGGACTAAATTGGACAATCACGTCGGCTGCACCCAAAGCCCAGTAACAATAGGTAAATTAGGTCGTCATTAAATTATCATGAAGGGAAAATGCATAATCGGCAGGCAGCCACGCTGGTAGAAAGATGATGGTTATTTACAAAAACCCTGCTGTTTGCAAATTTGTGCAGAATTATTTGTCCTTAGCTGAGTTTTATGGTGCTATCTGCACATTATCTCTGCCCAAGATTCTCAGCCCTGCATATTAACTAATGTCTGTGCTTTAATTGGAAGCAGAACCGGCCAAATTGTAAATCGCTTTTCCTCCATCTGTCTCTGTCTCACCCTGGTTCCAGGAGTCGGGGACACAGAGAGCAGCATGGATCCTGGATGAGAACTGGCCTGGCCACCCCTGGCCCCGTGCATAGCTATTGCCATGGAATGGGTGGGCAGTTTCCTGTCGACACTACCACAGACTGGTGTAATCTGGCTCTGCGTAGACTTTGAGCAGGCAACTATCTACAAATGAAGCTGTTTCACACATTTAATGCCTTCCACTGGATTCAGGGACAGCTGAAAATGACAGGACAAAAGGTAACCGCAGGCCCCTGGCCAGGTCACTCCTGATAGTCAGGTGACTGCAGGCCTGCAGCAGCCTCAGGAAGGGCAAGTCCTTGTTGGGGTAGCCCTGTGCCAGGGAAACCCAGGGTCATCTGGTCGGAGGTCAGAGAGAGGCCTGGAAATGATGAGAGCAAGGGCCCCAGAGCCGGGCAGGGCTGTACACAGGCCACTGTCGCCAGCCCTGCCCACCAGCACATGAGGACCTCAGCCCCTTACGTGGTGCCTGGCCAATGCCAGTGTGGGAGCAGGGCAGAGATTTCCCAGTTGGGTGGTGTTTCCATTGGCATCTGTTTTTGCAGCAGCAGCATCTGCATGGGTGAAACCACAAGCACACAGAGGCCCAACGTCAAAGCCCTGGGACAGGTGTGGCTGAAGGGCAGATGCCACCTGGGATCCTGGGCTCTATACTTTTCCCGGGGGGCTTCCCAACACTCTCGTGGTGAGCAGATCAGTGAATGCTGGGATCTTAGACCCCATGGCCTTCCCTGTGCCAGCACCCTGAGCTGGTGTCTCCAGTGTGCATGCTTGTGCCTGACCAGATTTTTACGCCCAGAGAAAGCCACTGCAACTCTGATGTGTGACTCACTGGTTCCCACAGGCTGCGAGTGACCCAGGTGGACTCCAGGGTATTGTGACATGTGGGCTGACCTGGCAAAGAGCCCCAACTCATACTACTGCCCACACCACGGGAGTGGCTGGGCCGCCATGATCTCCCAACACTCAGCGGAGGCTGATGCCCACAGCCAAAGGGTCACTGAAGAGAGCATGGGAGACACAGAGGTCGAGGTCAGCGTCCACACACAAGGGGCACCACCTGGAGCCCAAATGCTGTCAGATGTCCCTTCTGTCCTCCTCCCTCCTCAGCTTCTCAGTCAATGTCTGGGCTCCAGGCTGCAATAACCCAGCTCAGTGAGGACGAGCACAGCAGGGAAGGCCAGTAGGCAGTGTTTGCTACCAGCCGTAAGCGCCCCCGTGCATGAACTGCCCTCTCAGGGCTCAGACTGGGCCCTGACAGCAGCCTGGGAGGTGGCCTGATGCGCACTGTATTGTCCCCGCAGCCTAAGCAGCTGTGTGACTCCCCCAACTCCAATGAGGCCACTTCTTCAATCACACTTGCACCGCAGGGCACCCCAGCCAGGGCCACCCTTTCCTCTTGTCTTCTTGGGTGACAGCTCCTAGCTGCCCAGCATCCAGCTCCCCTAGGTTCTGAGTGCGGCCGGTTCCCCTCTCCCTCCCCGGTGGCCTGTCCCTGTCTAGTCATCCTGACACCACCGGCAACATCTCCTGCCTTACACTGGGTAGCTTCAGCAAGCCAGACTGACAGTGTGTCCACTAGCTGTCCAGCACTCAAGGTCCCTGCCACAGCACCCACACTGAAGGGGGGAGGTGTCAGTCTTCAGGATTGAGGTTGGGGAAACTGAGTCTGGAGGACAGCCAGTGGAGAGGGGCAGGGGGAGGGCCATGCAGGGGTCGGACCACGAAGGCCTCATCCTGGACAGGCCATCAATGGGGATGTGCCTGGGCCCACTGTGGAGCGGAAGAGGCACCTGAGAGTAAGCCCAGGGGCCGGGGGAGGAGTGCAGGGGTGAGCAGGCCGGGTTAGGGTGCCACGGCGTGGGCATGGGAAACTTGTGGATGTACATGTACAGGGGAAGGGCTTGGGGATGGGAAGTCAGCACTGTGCCAGGAAAAGCCACAGGTGGACGGGCCGGGGTGGAGAGAAGCTCAGGCCCTGGAAGGCAGAGACAGGGTGGGGAGAGCAGTCACTGTTGGGGAGTTGGAAGCCGAGGTACATGTTTCAGAAAGGAGGGATAGAGCCAGACCTTGCAGTGTGTGCT
This sequence comes from Petromus typicus, assembly GCA_004026965.1. Classification (NCBI taxonomy): domain Eukaryota; kingdom Metazoa; phylum Chordata; class Mammalia; order Rodentia; family Petromuridae; genus Petromus; species Petromus typicus. Next base: position 96,325 of record PVIR01001240.1, on the reverse strand, counting down.
ATAATCGCAGCACTCTGGGGACTGGGGCAGGAGGATCACAAGTTCAACCCCATCCTGAGCAACTTAGCAATTCGGGGAGACCCCATCTCAAAACAAAAAATAAAAAACAGCAAGGAGTGTAGCTCAGAGGGAAGGCCCGGGGTTCATTTCTCCATCAAAAAAAAAAGAAAAGAAAAAGAAAGAAAAGGCAGGAATTGTCACACATGTGTTTGTGTATTTCTGTGTACCTCCACATCAGTGTCTGTGTGCTCACCTACATAGACATCTGTGTCTGATGTGTCTGCATGTGGAGTTCAGTGTCCAAGCACATGTCCTGCATATGCATCCACTCACATGTACGGGGTCTGGAGCTGAGGACCCTCCAAGGGGAGCCTGCAGAGTGGCCAGGCCAAGGTAGGGTCATGGTTGCCTGCCCAGCTGGAGTCATGTGGATGGGGCACCCCCACTGGTGCCGACCTGGGGGTCCTGTGATGTCCCCACACACCCCATGCACCTCAGATTTGAGGAGTAGCTTTGCGGCAGCCCCAGGCCAGGGCCCCATAGTGGCTATTCTTGGCCCTGTCACACTGCATCTGTATCGGTCGGCCCTGAACTGGGGCTGAGACTTGGCAGCAGGGTGGGGACAGCGAGGACACAGCCCAGAATCTCAATTCTGAGATTCTGCATAACTAACTCATTGATCGCCTCGCCCAGGTTAATTAATTAATAAGGGCAGCCTTGAGGACAGTGGGCTGGGCCTGGGGACTGGATCCCCCATCGGGAGCTTTATTAGTACATAAAATGAGTGTTTAAAACCCACACGGCCACAAGTGCGCCATCGCAGCTTTTCATTAAACAAACCTATAAAATTACTTGCCTCATTATGTATTTCGCGACTTCCTCTGCCTCCATTGCTCCCTCCCCACCTGCCTCCCAGCGACGCTCTAAGTGCCTATTTGAAATCAATTTCTCTAATAATGGACTTAATGAGCTCATCAATTAGGGCTGCCATAACCGAATGTAGCCAGGCTCTCCGGTTATCAGTTAAACTCTGGAACTAATTTCCATGCTTCATCTATCACAGGGCAGCCACAACGTTTGGCTGCTGCTCCGGGACGATAGGGAGACCCCAGGCCCTTCCCGTCGACCATGCAGGCGTCCTCAGGAGGGGACAATGTGGGGAGTGCGGCCTACCTGGCTGGGCGCAGGGCGCGGGGCGTCACACAGCGCAATTAGCAGTAATGGATGACATGGCTGCCCAAGATAAGGCTGTATTCCACATGGGAAGCCCCATTAGGCCTCAGCCCTCCACCAACGCTGCCTCGGGTTTCCCAAAGCACCAGCCAGAACAGGACCTGGGATCAAGACCAGGCCCCCAGGGGCATGGGGAGCAGCCAGGGAGGGAACCAGGAGAGAGAAGGTTCTGGATGCTGCCCTGCGGTGTCCTGCCTCTAGGTGACAGAGTCTTGGCTGCCACAGGAGAGGTGGCCACAGTGTGATGGTCAGTGGCCTAACATGGACCCTGAGGGAGAACAAGGAAGGGCTCAGGCAAGTGTCAACTTGTAGAACAGTGTCCACTATTCCCTGTGGCACTCCAGGTCATAGGAAATGGTGGGAGGGCAGGACAAGGATGGCAGCTCTGCCCCCTTCAGGAGGGTCTCAGGAAGAGAGCCCAGGAGGGAGGGCAGGCGGTGAAGCTGGGTGGCCACCTTGGGAGGCATCAAGATGACCAGGAGCCAGGGCCCCAGATGCCTTCCGGGCCTGGGGCAGGTGAGTGAATGGAGCCCTCTCCTCAGGGTGCCTTTGACAAACAGGCACAGACACGTGATGCCTGGTCCAAGCCAGAGATATAGGGTCAGCACCCCATGGGAGGTGGGAAGGTAGCACCTGCCTCACCCTGGTCCGCTTTGCTCTGCCTGGCCCTCAGGGGGCTGCTGGGGACACCTGCAGCCCTGGCAGCCCCCAGTCCTCACCATGACTGTCCCCCAATGCCTGTACCAGCAGGAGTCACACAGATGCCCTTGGTACAGCATAGCTTCTAACGCACTGTAGGGACCAGGCCCAGGCCCGGGCCCTCACCTGCGGGCCCAGGTGAGGAGATGGGGTAGCCCCTCTTGGTGAAAAGGGCCAGCATGTCACCGCTCAGCCCACTACTCCAGGCTGTTTATCGTGATCAGCCTGGCATTTCTCAGTAGCAGAAAGTCACTAGTTCAGGTTTATCAGCAGCAAGAGGTGCTGCCGGCCTAGCCCTTCCACGGTACTGCCTCCAGGCCACCCCAAGCAGAGCACAGGGACCTACACTGGCACTTTTTCCCCACATGCACTCAGGCCCAGAATTCAAGGTGAACTCAACTGGGATCCAGGAGACAGCCAGGGAGGTGGGTCGCCCTAGCAGGTTACCCACAGGGGCTCAGGGCCACCATGTGCTGAGTGCCACCTCAGTGCCATGTCATGGCAGCAGACCAGGACCACAGCAAGGCTGCTGGTGGAAATGGCTTAAGGGTCAAGGACTCATGATGGCCACAAAGTCAGCTATGACCAAGGGTCCTGGGTTGGAGCCACGGGGCTCTGAGCAGGATGGCAGGGACTCAGCCTGAGGCAGAGAGGCAGTGGTCTGGGGTTGGAAAGAAGGAGCTGCCGCTGGGGTCCAGGGAGAAGCTGAGAAAGGAGGACACTGAGGAGGCTGTAGGACATAGCCAAGAAGCTGGAGGGCCTAATCCGCCCCAGGCCTCAGCATGTGGAAATCTGTGTGGTTTTAAGGGGTCAACGCCAAGCTTAAGGGTGAAGAGTGGGCACCTGTGTTGGTGGGGTGCCAGGAGGAGTGACATGGAGCAGATGAGGACAGAGACCTCAGCCTCCCTGTAGGTGAAGCCCCAGCTCCACCCTTCTGTAACCTGCTTCACCCCCCGGCTGCCTGACCCCTCCCACGCCACATGGGCAGCATGGTTGCCCTTCAGGCCCTCAGTGGATGTCCAGGAGCAGGTTGGGGCCTGAAGCTCGTGCCTTGGCTCCAATGTCACGTGCAGCGGTGGCCACTGACCACTGAGGGAGCAAGGAGAGCCTGGCCCAGCAGAGACGGCCACACACACACACACACACACACGCATATACACACACATGCACGCACAGACACATACACACACACAGGCACATGCACATACATGCATTCCACATGCAGGCACTCACCCCTGGGAGTCAGGATGAGCAGTCGCAGAGGACAGGGCCTTTCACTGGACAGTAAGTGCCCATGACTGACACCAGACAGGAACACACCCTCCCACCGGGGAGTCCGCCCAGAAAAAGTGAGTGACCTCAGTGTGGGTGGGGGTCGCAGACAGAGGCCTGCTGCAGCGGTCACCATCTCTTGGACACCAATCAAGCCCTGCAGCTGGGGTTGGTTATGACCCCAACCAGACATTTACAGACTAGCACAAACCTTTCTTTGATGATTTTGTCCCTGGTGTCCACTGAGACTGCTGACATCCTCAGGGGACCAATGAGCCTAGGCAGAGACCGCAGTGTGGATGAACAAGAGGACCTGGTGGGGCGGCAGGGCATAGGTTTTCGGTAGAAGAGCGAATAACCAAGTCATCTGCAAGCTGAGCAGTGCAGGAGAGAGAGACAAAGAGCCCCGGGCCAGCAGTGCCTGAGAGAATTCAGGTGCCCTTTGTCCCCAAGAGGGCGACAGGGAGGCTCTCTTTCAGAGGAAGGGGCACCGGCACCTGGGAAGGACACCTGTGAGTGAGGAGTAGAGGCACCTGTAGGGGAGGAGCACCTGTGGAGGAGGAGTGTGGGCACCTGTGGGGAAGGAACACCTGTAGGGGAGGAGTGGGAGCATATGCAGGGGAGGGGAACATGTGGGGGAAGGGTAGGGGTACCTGTGTGGGAGGGGCACCTGTGGAGGAGGTGTGGGACACCTGTGCGGGAGGGGCACCTGCAAGGCAGGAGTTCCGCAGAGGGCCAGTATGCAGGGCTGCAGCCTCATTTGCAGGTGCTGTGGACTGGACCATAGGGGAGGTGGTGCTGCATTTCTCAAACAAAAGACTTCCAGGGAGACACTCACTTCTCTGGGTCCCCAAATAAGGAAGGAGGTGGCTGCTGGGTAGAGGCTCAGGTTGAAACCCAGCTCACTACAGAGGCTCAGTTGCCCAATTGTGCTTGAGCACATTCTTCCCGACAACCCTTCCTCACCTCAGTTTCCCTTTCTGTAAAATGCGGTGGTATAAAAAGAGGCCTGCAGGAGACCTCGTGCAGTGGCAAATGCAAGGCCCAGTGCCGGCCTCCAGGTCTGCCGGTCTACTGCAGCAGCTGGCACGGAAGTAACTCGGACACCACTGCCTGGCGAGTAGGCTGAGGCTTCACTCCACAGCCCAGCCATCTAGCAGCCGGCAGCCAAGGCTCCCCAGGGTTGTAAGCAAGGGCACCGCTGCTGGGGGCAAGCAGGGTTCTGGGAGCGTGGGGTTCCTGGCAGGTGTGGCTCCAGCCCAGAGCCCCTTCAAGTGTTAGTCTGTAAATCAGTCGTGGTGATGAGAGGACAGCCTCCCTCCAGCTGGGGACCTCAGCCTGGAGTCCTAGCCAACACCCCCATGCCATTCTCATCTGCTCGAGTCCCAGGTCAGGACCCAGCTTTGCCCACTTTTCTGACCCCTCACTCCTTTGAACCTTGGGGTCCCACTGACATCTCCATCTCTGGCCCTGTTCCCAGGCTCCCAGCACTCATGTGAGGCCCGGCTGTGAGCAGAGTGCATGGCCTCTTATCTCAGCCAGCTGGCCCAGCTCTGCCACAGGGAGCCTGGGCTGGAGGCTGGGCCTTCACAAACCCTACAGACCAGGGGAGGAGGAAGGGCTTCACCACTCCAGGACTCTTGGGCTTCAGGTTCCAGCTCCCTTGGGGAAGAAGGGCTGAGGGAGGAAGCCCGGGCCCCTGAGCTCTTCTTTGTAGAAGGCAGGCCCTGCCCTTGCCCACACAGGCCCTGTCCCTGCCCCACCCCAAACCAGGCTGCACAGTACTGCCTGCTCCCAAGCACAGGACCCCCCAGGCGTCTTCAGCTTCCCTGCAGCCTTTGCTCCAGCTTTATGGAAAGCACAGACCAACCCAGATTTGAGGGGTGGAGAAGACATCTTGTGTTTGGCCCCTCCCTGCCTGAAGCCACAGGAGGCCAGGATGGGGTGCAGGGATCCCCAATGAGACCCCAGAGAGAAACTGTCAGGGAAGCAGCCCCAGCCTACGACACTCCCATCTCCCTCCTTCTTTGAAGGTGCACATGCACCCCAAACCACAGACCCCACAGTGCCGGCAGCGAGAGCAGGACGGCAGTGTGCCCGAACAGAGTCTGCGGGCACCACTGCCCACAGTGAGGCGCACTGGCAGGGACGGGGTTAAGCACGCCCTGCCTCCCCCGCTCCCTCTGAAATGGCTCTCTGGTTCCAGAATGACTCTGGCTTCCCCTCTTAATCTGTATTTTACGAGTGAGAAGCTTTGCATTATGCAAATCGTTAGATAGGAACAGGTGACATTTCAGCAAAGAACATGAGCAGGCGGCCGGCCGGGCGGGCTGCTGATTTAGACATTAGTATTTGTCAGGAGGGTGGTGGGGGCAGCAGGACTCGCCTGGAGGGCTTCTACACCTTAAGGTGGAAGTCTTGCTGGCCCACCCCGATGGCAGGACTGGCACCTTGGGCCGCTTCCCCTGTGAAACTGTGTTTCCAGAGCTTGGAGCCCCTGGCACAGGGCCCACCGCCTGGATGGAAAGCCGAAGCTGAGGGGACAGCAGGACCGGGCCTGCACCCCCCATGGGACTCTCCTCCGCATCTCACCCCGCCCTGCGGTGCTCCCACCACGGCCGTCGCTGGGTGTCTCTTGGGCAGTGTGGTGGCCATCCATCATCCCACTGTCGGACGCAGCCACCGTCCATTTCCTGGGAAGTTGCTTGAGAGGAAATGGACGCAGAGAGAAGAGAGGTTGCTGCTCTTCACAGACAGTCCCCAGGGCCTTCGATTTCCTAGCTGCCTACAGCAGCCATGCACCACCCTCTGCTCTGCTCAGACAGAATTAGATGAACATTCAAATTCGTTCCTGTGTTGGACCCGCCCAGGGAATCCAAGGTCACCAACCAAGTTGACCTTTCCTGGGAGACTCTCTGGGGCTAGGGCCAGGTGGGCCTCATACCAAGATGGTCCACAAACTGATCCTGGAAGAACCCAGCAGGGCAGGGGTGACGTGAACACAGAGGCTGCACTGTCCTGGCCGCCTGTCCCCAGCATCACCTCAGTGCTGGGGACGTGGAGGAATCCAAGGTCCTGCAGGCATCTCCCAGGGTCACTTGATTTCACAACCCAGTGACTGCACACAGCCTTGGGTCCCAGGAGCTCATGTCAAAGGGGCAGGAAATAGCCAGGTGTGGGATGGCCCTGGGGCCTCTGGCTGGGAGCCAGGCCCTTCTCTGATTCCGAGGCACAGAGGAGAGAGACCCTGTGGGCCAGCCTGCCCAAAGGAAATGTCTCTTGAGTGAGACTCACTGCAGATTAGCAAAGCCTGCTGGGGCAGCTGTCTCCCAGCTGAAGACTTACACTGACAGTGCCCCTGCCCCAAGCTGATGGGGTGGGGTGTTGGCCTGGGAAACGTGGGTAGGGCTCTATAGCGCACAGACTTTTGGGTGATCTGCGGTGGAGTGGGGTGTCTCCAGAGCAGGGGCTGAATCTTTGGGTCCCTCATCCATCCCATACTCAATGACAGCTTGCGGACAGCAGAAGACTGGTTGTCAGACACTGCAGGGTGTCACTCAGCCACTCAGCAAAGAGTCTATAGGTCCAGCAGGCTGCTGCCCCGTTGCCCAGGTCGGCTCTCACAAAGTCCTGAGGTGGGGCTGGTGGAAAGGAGCTCAAGGCTGCCTGGGCCTGGCCCAGAGCCTCTCCTGAGCTTGTGCCCCTTTTCCTTGCCCAAACACAGCCCTGCTGTCTTCCCTCAGGGCCCCTGCTCAGCCCCATTGCCATCCAGAGACCCACCCAGGCCCCCGAGCACAACGGACAATGCAGGGTGAGCTCAGCACAGCTGGCCAGGCCCAGCAAGGGAGGCCCTGGGAGCCCTGGCCTTCTGGCCTCTGCAGAGGTCAGCAGTGGGAATGCAGACCAGACCTCTCCAGTGGAGGCAGGCAGCAGACGAAGCCTGGGATCAGGTCCAGGCAAGGTGGTCAGGAGCTGTCCCTTCCTGGATGTCCATGTTGGCTATTCATCTCCACAGCCCCTCAGAGTGGCCACTCCAATTGCTGCAACCCCTCTCCTTCCCCGGAGGACAGCCCAGGGTACCAGCTGGTGTCTGCCCTGCCCCCCAACAGCAGCAGTGCCATAGGTGGTCAATAAATATGAACTATATGCGCTGGGAATTTAGCTCAATGGTTCCAGCGCCTGCCTGGCAAGCACAAGGTCCCAGGTTCGATCCCCAATAACTACATACAACAATCAGTACCACATACTATGGTGGCTCACAGGCCTGTGATCCCAGCACTCGGGAGGCAGAGGCAGGAGGACTGCTGAGTCTGAGGCTGAGTTCAGGGCTAGCCTGAACTACAGAGAGACCCTGTCTCAAAAAAAAAAAAAAAAAGGACTATGTTGAGACTCAGAAATGGACATTTAACTTTGCTTTTCTTTGGAAGCTCTCCCAGTGGAGCCCTGGGGAATGAAGGGCCTCTGCAAGGGGATTCCAGGCCCCCCACAAGCCAAGCTCCCTCCTTGCAGCCCCCATCCCCACCTTCACCCTGTAGGGTCACAGGTCCTGATGTCTCTTTCTAAGCAGGAGCCGGGCTCTGCGTGACATTTGAGATGAAAGGAAGAGAAAGTCCCTGCTCTAACAGCGAACCAGTCTAGAGTCAGCATGGGAAAAGGAAATGGTCCCTATCGCTGCTGGCTCCAGTGGGATGGACTCCCTCCAGCCCTTTGTTGTCAGTAGTCCCCAGTGGGCTCATAAATGTCATTCTTGGGGTGCTCATAATCAGCATCCCTTTTTAAAATGAGCAGATAGGGATATTTATGGATTTCTATTAAGGGTGAAGGTGGGGCAATCAAGAGCTGGGGGCTGAAAGAAGGGAGAACTTGGGAGCCTGCAGAGAAAAGAGCCCCTCTCCACCCAAGGACAGACATGCCAACTGGGTAGGATGGCAGCGTGGAGTCCCCAGCACAGGGTCCTGGCGTGCCTGGCGTGGGGCTGGGCCTTGGCTGCCTTTCTCTGAGGCTGGCAGCCATGCCGGCCACACACTCACACACACTTATGCACATCTGGACATACATTCACACACACAGCACACAGCCACACGTGAACACACACAAACAGAATTGACCACAGCTCCAACTCACACACTCATGCCAGACTCACACCTGGGCACTTGGCTGTCAGTAAGCCCGGAGAATCCACCACAAAGGCGTTCGCCCTCCTCCATACCTGGCCCAGGACTACCTGGGTCACTGCTATTCCCCTCCCCTCTGCTCCTCTCTCCTCTGCCCCCCAACCTTCCTCCTGATTTCTGTCTTCCAGGCTCCTCCCTCTCCTCAGGCTCCTCCCTCCCAGGCCCCACATGTCCCTGCCCTCCCTCCTCCTGGCTGCTCCTCCCCACCCAAGGCTTTTCTACCTGGAGCCAGAGACTATTCCTCAGACTGTTGGTGCTGGAATAATTTCAGATTCATGGGATAGTTACCAAGGCAATGCAGACAGCCCAGGCCTCACCCCACTCCGCTCACTTCCGCCTGGACTGTCAGTCCCAACTCTGCTCCTTCCGCTCAACCATGCTCAGACTGGGAACAGCTTTTCCTGGCTGTCCTTTGATCCTGAGGACACTCTCAAGTCTGTGACCCTGACAGCTTTGGGGCCTGGTGGCAGTGTCCCTCTTGAGGGTTTGCCCAGCACTGGCCTGGAAGCTGGCAGGTCCTCTTGTCCCTCTCCCCAGGGGCCCCGGTGCACCATAGGGCACATGGCCCTGTGACCTCAGCAATGTCTCCAGATGCCCTTTGGGCAGCCTGTCCCTGGACTTCCACCCTGACAGTCACTCAGCAGCCCCCCTAGGGTCTTATGCTCCTCCCATTGGGCTAGCATATTTCCTAGCCAGAAGATTCTCTTAGAACAGAAATGCCCTTGGCATCCCCCACTCTGGTCCTCTGGGACCCTGAGGTCATGGGCTGGCAGCCAGTCCTGACCTGGTGTCTCTGTGGAGCTACAGACACAGCTCCTGAGGGAGGAGGACCAGCAGGGTGAGGCATGGCAGGGAGGTGGGGTTGGCCAGTGTTCGTGAGGCCCAGGCACTCTGGCAGAGCTGGAGCCCTAGATGCCAGCCCAGTATGGACAGGCTGCCTGAGCCTGGTGGCTGTGAGGGCCCAAGCTGCCTCCACCTCCTTCGCTGTCCTTAAGACATGAGTTGGGTGTAGATCCCCACAGACAGTGCTGCTCAAAGATGCCTGTACTCCTGACTCTGCTTGCCTGCATGGACACCCCACCTACTCACCCTTTTGGGAGACCCCCTTCTACCCTAAAGAGCAGGCCCCATGTGAGTGGGGAGCACTGGCCCGCCCTTCTCCTGAGCTTCTCCAGTCCTGGCACACACCACGGCTGTGGGACCCTGGACTGGACTGGGAGTTGGAGGGACTTGAAATCAAGCCTGCCTGGGGAGAAGGGTGTGAGACCCTGTGGCCTCAGAAAGAAAGGGCGGCTGCAGGCCTCTGTGGCCGAGGGGGTGGGTGGCCGGGTGCTGAGCAGCATGGCGATTCCACCTTAAATGGCTCTGATCAGCCCTGCACTGGTGAGTGCATGCTAATATTGGCTCCAATAAAGAGCAAATCAGGACCCAAGTCACCTCGTCTTATCGCACAGTCAGAACTGATGGCTGCAGAAGTCATAAAGATCCCATTTAATCTCGCGCCTATCTATCACGCGGCCGTCTTCATCCTCTTTGTGCCGGGGTAATATGTGCTCATTACGAAAGCAAAACAGATCTGGCATGAATAAGCGCGGGATGAAGTGCTCACTTGGAACGTGACAGCATGATCGGTGGCAGCAGTAATCGCAGAGAATCGGAGGGCTAAATTATTCCATAACCGTGATTTGAGGGGACAGCCGGGAGCACCCCACAGCTGCCGGCGCGCGGCGACGTGTCCTGATAAAACATCCTTCCCAATTTACGGGGCCGCGCTTGACTAATCTGCCGCGGCGCGCCCGCTGTCTAATCATGCCATCAGCGCGAGAAGGGCCTCGATTGGGACTCAAATGGAAGGAGATTGGAGAACCACCCTCAATTGAAATTACATTTGTAAATGAGGCAGAGTTTTCTGCTCTGAGTGTGAACGTTACGGTAAATCTGCCTGAGGAGTCACTGGCAGAGGCGGTGGGCGGGTGGCCAGTGGGGTAGGCCACAGGGGCAGAGGGGACGCTGCCCTTGCCAGGGCTGGGCACAGAGGGAAGGAGCAGAGGTCCCACTCAGGAGAGGCCCAGGCACTGTGTTAACACCAGCAGTGGCTCTGGAAGAGGAGCCAGCCTGGCCTCTTGGAGACTGGACTCAGCTCCCCATCTGTAAAATGGGACTTATGGTCCCCTCGTGCGAGGTGCCACCCTTTCCCTGTATGCCGATCTCTGTCCCTCAGGCTCCTCTCACCTCGACTTTAAGGAGATGGCTGTGGGGGGATGCTGGTGGGGTGTGGGGCCACAGCGGCTGACTGGCCACTCCCTGGAGAGACTCGGTTAGGAGAGTGCACGAGGGAGGGGCAAGGCTTTCTCTGAGGTGGCCAGGAAAGCAGGGGTTCTAGGCTGGTGCCCTCACCCTGTGTCAGGCCTATGTAGGAGTGGTGACATGTGTGGATGGCTGGCAGGGCTGTGCTCTCAGGCTTGCACTGGGGCGGGTCCACCTCATGCCACGTCCTCCAGCCCCAGCCAGCTGATAGGGGCCTGGGCACCCAGTAGGCGGAGAGGTGAAGTGGGCAGAGACTCTTGGCAGGCCTTTATGTAAATCAAGGTCTAATTAGCCCATCCGGCATTTGTGTAGAATATCATTTTTTAATTACCAGCCCTGGGCAGGTTTGGCTGCTGCCTGTTGTGGGGCCAATTACCATAAATCCCCCGGTAACAATTAACAGAGCTGGAGCCGGCTGCGTGTTTCCCGGTGTTATAATTGTGCTCCCGCTCTTGTTAATTGGCCTATCTGACTCTTTACTTTTTATGCCGCTCATCTGCTCATTACCGCGGCCATTTAATTCAATTAGCGCCTTAATTAGAGGAACAGCCTTGTCCAATGTCGGGGCCTTGTCAGCGAGCCGGCTTGATGAGCAGAGACAAACACCATGCGCACAAGGCCTAGAGGCAGTGAGACACAGGCAGGGGGCCGCCGGGGTGCACAGGGTCCTAGGATCACAGCCATCCCAGCCCCACCACAAGTTCAGTCCCTGGCCACACTTGCATCGCCTCTGCCCACAGTGACCGTCAGGAGTCTCCAGGCTCTGCCCCCACTCGCACCCCAAGGGTAGGCTCCTGCCAGCCACAGCCCCCAAGCGGGCACAGTGTCCTGGTGGGTTTTGTTTGGTGCTGGTCTATTGAAATCACTATCCCTGCCTATTAATTCTCCTAATTAGAATTAAATGAAGCATGCTAAATTGCTAGATTAACCAATAATTAAGCAGCCACTGCAGTAAAACTGAGCCCCCACGTGGCCAGCCCTCCTCTACCTCCAGGACCAGGGTAGGCGGGACAGTGGGCTCCAGACCTTCCAAGAGGTTGAGCGACAGGCATATTGAGTGCATGTGTATAGCATGTGCACTGTGTGTGGGTGAGTGTGAGGTGAGCCAGGCTGGTGTGCAGGGGCAGGCCTGGGGCCCTCAGGTGGTGGCCAGCGGGGTGTCCCAATGGAGACAGTGACCTGGCCACAGACCAGGCTCAGGGACAAGCAGCAGGGCACCCAGGTATCAGGGATGGGGCAGTGCTAGGGCACCTTCTGTGTCTCCCTGGGGGTGGAGGCACGTGACAGACCTACCACGCCTGCTGACTGTGCTTACTTCTGGGGTCAGCTGTAGCCCAGAAGTAAGCACCTCCCTGGTGGACACCTCCCTGGTCCCCAAGGCTGCCCCACTACAGCTGCTACATCTGCAGGGCACCACCTGCTGGCCATTTGGGGCCAGTCCACACTCACCCTGGGGTCCCCAGGAGGCCAATCCCCCAGATCCACAAGCGCCCCCCCCAACCCAACGCTCCTCAGCCTGGCCACATGCTGCAGTGCAGCCTGTGGGGGTGTGGCAGCACATTCCACGCTACACATTGCTGCAGAGCCTGCAGACAGGTTGCTCCATTTTCTGCACCTCAGCAGTCCCCACCTCTTCCAGAGGCTGTACCTCCAGGGTTTCCACAAGGGCTCTTACTCTGGTCCTGACCCCGTGCAGTCTGCCGAGCTGCCATCATGCGGTCCCCAGACCCCTCCCAGTGCCCCAGCTCACCTGGTGTTCCAGGCAGGTGGGCAGGCTTGGGATCTAGGGGCTGTGGGCACCTCAGGGCAGCAGTTTGGGACCATCCAGGGTTGGTCCTCTGCCCCCAGCCCCCCGGCACAGAGGCATCCATCCCGCAGTAGTACCATCATCTCAGCCCTCGGCTGTAAACCTCCCTGTAACAGCCACTCCTGCAGCCAGAAGATATTGACTCCGAGGAGAAACAATGGCAGGAATAAAATAAAAATAAAAAAGTTAATTATCCTTTGTGTTTGTAATTTAATTAAAGATGCAGTAAAGTTTTACTATTTTTCCAGGTGATGATGTTTAGAGCCCCGAAAAGCTATTTGTGCTGGTGAGATTAAAGTGCATTTTAAAATGTTCCCCGAGTACTTTCACATTTGTTGATAGATTTTTAAATTAAACTTTAAATTGTAATCTAAATTACCTCCAACAATTCATGGTCCCTGTAATGAACTCCCACCGTTCCTGCTGTCATCCCCCGATGATGGAGTGTGAACTGGGGCTCGCGCCGCGGGAGCGGAAGCCACGGGCACCAGGCCAGGCGAGTAGTGGCGGCCACCCTGGCAGGTCCTGCGTGGGGGACGTCACCATGTCCCTAGTCTAGTGACGCCGGCCCCACAGCAGTTCATGCAGGTCCTAGTGGGCAGAAAGAAAGTGCATTGAGCCAGAAGCATCGAGAAGGCCATGGGGCTGTGGCCAGGAAAATCCCCAGGCACTGAGGGTCCTCAGCAGATTCTAAAGCCAGACAGCACCACAGGCGGCAGCAGCAAACAGCGCCCCCCAGTGCCACGTGCCCTGGGGCCTTAGCCAAGCCAGTCTCAGCCAAGCGTAGTTCAGTAGTGCTGCCCTTTCCTGAGGAGAGAAGCAAACCAAGGCAAAATCAACTTGGACTTTTAATTTTCTCCAAACAGCTTCCCAAATTGGTTATTTTGTTTGTTTCTTGAATTTTCTCTACCTATGAAAATGTTCATTGCTAATGTTATAGCTAAAAGGTCACATACCCACAGCACCAGCTTGCAGGGGTCTAGATAACAGCTCAGGGGAGACAGTGCAAGCTCCATTCAGCATGAACAGATGCAGGACAGGGACAGATGCAGGATGCAGACAGACATGGGACAAAGACAGATGCAGGACAGTGGCAGCGAGAGGTGCTGTTCTGCAGCTCTTGCTATCAGGACACGTTGTCACACAGGCCAGGGAACAGGGTATGCAGAGCCGGCACCATCCCTGAAATGCATCCTGGTTCTTATCACTGCGATCCACCCAGGCTGCAGCCAGTGGGAAGGATACCTTTGAGACAGCCCACCTCAGCCTGGCTACGGTCATGCCTGTACCCTCCTATACAGTCACAGCCAGTGCCAAGCTGGCACCAGCAGCATCCATCTGGACCTCCACAGGCCAGGCTTCCACCCAGCTCCTTCCTCACCACCCTGCTCCGGGCACGGCCTTTGCCCCATAAGACTTGGACCCTGAGCCTCTAGAGTGACATCCTACAGGCCCATCCTCAGCTCATCCGGGACGCAGGACCCACTGAAGGCCAGCAGATGGCAGGGGAGGCGGTGACAGCAATGGGCTCCCCCAGGGCCAGGGGTTGCAGGACTCCTAGCGGGAGCCTGACTGTATGTCAGCCCCCTTGCCCACAGGAGATACAGGAGCCACCACTCACCACAGACACCTCAAAAGGCACGGGCAGCATCACCAGGGGCTGCTGAGGGGCATATCACCTGCTGATTAGAACAGTCCCAGGTGGGGCAGGGCCTGGAGCAGTGCCGGGAGTCTCTGGATAGCAGCAGGGCCAGGGCCACTGGAGCTGCACACTTGGCCTCTCCCCTTGCTTCCCCGTGCCTGCCCTCCATGAAGGACAGTGGCCCTGTGTGATGCGCTTGGCACAGCTGTCCCACCCAGCCCCCAAGTTCATACAACCCCCAATCCCTGCAGCCCCTCAGGGAGGAGAACCACTTTTGGGTCCTGCATGTACTTCCACTGTCCCTGCCCTTGCTGGGGTCGTGCGAGGGTGAAACATGGTGGAAGTGGAATTTCTGGTTGGGCTGGAGCACATGGCAGATGCCAACCCTGTTACTGCCTCGCTGCCATCCTGCCAGTCCTAGGAACCAGGCAGCTACCTGATGTTGCTTTTCTGGGACCCATGCATACCTTCTGGGGTCACCTGTGTCCTCCAGTCCCCACAGACACCAGGTAGGTGCTCCCCGGTGGGTTGTCCTTGGTCCAGGTCATGTGCCCATTTTCCTTTGGAAGCCATGTCTTTCAAAATCATGCCTTGTTCCCTGCACATTCTATCTATGTGCTGTGAGTTCCAGGTGTTGCAAATACCATCTGTTGGTCTGGCCCATCTGTTCACATGGTCTGTTGATCTTTCACTTTCCTACCTCAGATCTTTCCGTTCTCCAGCTTGTATTTGTTCTTTTTGCATTTTCTATGAGAAATCTGTTCCTCCCAAGGTCATTAAGAAATTCTGCAGCAGGCCCTTCTAAGCCACATTTTGTGTTATGTTGGGTCTGTAGCCCTGACACTCGGGAGTCCCTTGGCATATGGTATGAAGTAGGGATCCCACCTTCTATTTCCCATAAACCAGCTGATTTTCCTAGATTATTTGTTCTAGTTTATGCGGCTGAATAAATTGCCCCAACACCCAGCAGCTTGGAACAAGCTCTGTAACTCACACCCACATCTGAATGTCTGGAGTCTGGGAGGTGGGTGCTCACGAGGGGTGCTCTTAGGAGACAGAGGCTACATGTGGTCTCAGCTCAAGTCAGGTAAGATGGAGTCATCACAGCAGACACCCAGGCCGGTCAGCTGTCACTGGCTGTCACCCAGGTGCAGGCCTCTACAAGGACGTGGGGCACCAGATCTCCAGAGGGTGGCAGGAATGTGGTCTCCTGTGCTGGGCAGCACTGCCCTGCTACAGCAGCCAGCCTCGGTCCGTCCAGACTCCCCAGGGAGACAATGCCGCCTCCAGAGGGACAGGCCTCAGGTGTGTGCAGACCTGCTATTTTACTTTTAAGCGATTAATTTTAACTGACCAAATAAATAAGCCTTACATTCATTATGTTCAACACAGAAATTTAATGTATGTAGACTGCAGAACAGCTCACAGAAGCTACACAACAAGTAGATTCTCACAGGCTCTCTGCAACAGTCTGCGCTCTGCAACTTTGTTTTCAGCAATAGATCTGTTAAATTTCTTCCTCCTGCCTTAACTGTAGTTTTGTTTCCTGTGGCCAGCATCTTCCCTTGACCCCAGCCCTGGCCCCTGGTGACCACCTTTGTACTCTCTTCTTCTAAAGTTCAACTTCTTTACATTTTACACATACATGAGATTGTGAAATATTTTTCTGTGTCTGGCTTCTTCACTTAAGTCAGTGGTCATCCGCGTTGCTGCAGATGACAGGACTTTCTTTTTTAAAGCTGTACGATATTCCATTGTATTTTCTTGGTTGGCTTCATTTCGTGGCCATTGTAATTAGCACCGACACCAACACAGGAGGCAGAAGTCTCCTCGACGTGTGGTCCACTTTGGGTTTAAACCCAGAGCTGGGACTCCTGGATGCCAGCAGTTCTATTTTTCACTCTGGGCACCCGGTGTTCCGTACCTCACACAGTGAGCAAGGACTCATTTGCCCGTCTCAACCTTGTGGCAGTTGTTCTGTCAGGTGTGCACGGTGAGGGTTATTGTTTGGGTCTGCATTTCCCCAGGGATGATGCTGCTGACCAGCACCACATCTGCTTCTGAGACATGCTTTCTCAGGTCCTTCACCCACTTTAAATCAGCTCATTTGCTTTCCTGCTGTGGAGTTTTGGCTCTCCCTGCATTTGGGCAACTGCTATGCTTGCCATGTGGCCTACCACCACCCGCTCTACGGCAGCTCTGTGTCCTGTCAGTCTCCTCTGTTCTGCGGGAGCAACTCCTTTTGATGAATCCCACTTGTCTACTTTCAATTCTGTTGCCTGCCTTTTGAGGTCATATCCAAGAAACAGTGCTTATTTATAAAACACCTCCCCTTCCAAAGCTTGCCAAGCCTCTTCTGGCCGCAGACATAGGTGTTGCCTTGGGCACCTCCCTTGGTTCAGTCCCTGTGTCACTGCCATGCCATCCTCCTGTGGCTCTGCCATGCACTGTCATGATGCAGGACCATCCCAATGTGTCCCGCAAAGATCTTCATTGAACTGGATTTAATCTGCAGAGGAATTGAGGAGTGCTGGGATCTGTAGGGTGCTGAGCCAGCGGCCCTGAGCTTGCATGGCTCTTACTGGGAGGTTTGCGTCTAGATTTTCTGCACCAGTGTCTCTGCGTTCTCTAGCTGCTCTGCTCACCAGTGCAGAGCTCCACGAGATTCCTCATCCGGTTGATTTCCAGCTGGAACACTGGTGAGTTTTAAGATAACCCTCGTAGTTTTACAGAATGTCCAGAGATTTCTTGAGGCTCTTCTCTTCAAAAAGGGGAACACACCGGTGCCTGCCTTGCAATGACAAGGGCCCAGGTTCGATCCCCAGTAACCACACACAATGCCAAGCATGGTGACTCACGCCCATCAGCAGTGGTGGCTCATGCCTGTAATTCCAGAACTCGGGAGGCAGAGGCAGGAGGATTGCTGAGTTCAGAACCAGCCTGAACTACAAAGTGAGACCCTATCTCAAAAATAAATAAATAAAATAAAATAAAGGGGAACACAACCAGGCCTGGCAGCACATGCTTATAACCCCAGCATTCTGGGAGACTAGGACATGGGGGATCACAAGTTTGAGCCCAGCTGGGTGACTCAGTGAGACCTTGTCTCCAGAGAGTAGGGTATAGCTCAGTGTAAAGGCCCTGATTCAACACTAGAACCCCACACAGAAACCATGTGGCCGTCACTGCCCTGAGTATGTGCTGTGCGTGGCACTTCTCTCAGCAGCACGTGGGGGCAGGGACAGTGTGTAAGCCCTGAGGTTCATAAAAGCCTGTACTGTCCTGGCCTTGGGCCTCGGTCCCTCCTTGGTGGAGGCCAGCTGCCTGTTGGGAGGACACTCAAGCAGCCTCCTGGCCTCCTGTTCAGGAAGCAAAGTCTCTCCCAGCACCAGCCAGGGGTGAGCTCTGCCCATGGCTGGTTATGCATCATCATGGAAGCAGCTTGAACCCCCTTGGGCTTCAATGATGCAGCTCAGGCAGCACTTTGAGCCCAGCCTCGTGGGCATGTGAGCTTGAGCCACCTGGCTAAGCCATCCCCAAATCCCTGTACCATAGAAACTGGAGGATACATGTCTATCCTCTGTGCTGCTAAGCCTGGAGATCTCTCACACAGCAAGCGGTGGCACCGTGACCTGCACCTGCTGCTGCACCAGTTCCCTCGCGGCCTCCGCATGTCTGCCCGTGGGTATCCAAATGGGAAAGCGCCTCTCCTGCAGCAGCAGCCACTTTTTCCAGTCCCCTAGCTCCTACTTTCTTCTTTCATCTTGTTCTACCTCTCTTGGTGATGAATTTGAGCAACGGAGATGGAAGCCCTTGTCTTCATCTTGGTCCTCAAGGGGACATGGTAGGCAGTTTCTGCTGTCAGGTTTTGTTGGTGGTGCTGGTTTGGGTTTGGTTTGGCTTGGTTTTGTAGTACTGGGGATTGAACTGAGCTGTATTTCCCTCCTTTCATTTTTAATTTTGAGAGAGGGTCTTACTAAGCCACTAAGTTGCCTAGGCCAGGCTCGAACTTGCAGTCATCCTGCCTCAGCCTCCCAGAGTGCTAGGATTACAGGGAAGCACTAGCATGCCCAACTTATTTTCTTATTTTTGATTGTTCTGTTGAATCAGTGTCTCTTGGTTTTTATCCCTTAGGACTTATTTGGTCTTAAGTCTGTTTGTCTCATATCAAGATTAATAATAGACTCTGGGAAAGGGGCATGTCCTTTCTTGTCCCTTAGGTCTCCACCTCTCAGTGTCTTTCCTCTAATGTGCCTCTGGTGTCCCATCTGCACTGTCTGCTCCCCCGCTGTTCAGTGTCCCTCATGCACAGTGATGGCAACCCTAGGGCAGTAGCCTGATGTCTCTGCCACCTCGCTCCTTGTTTGCTAATTACTGTGGACTCCATGTGTCCTTTCTGTTCCCCCTTTTCCCTTCTAGGGCTGGGAGATGCCTCTCATCTTTCTTGGGGCTGAGCAGCCCTGGAGGGGACCAGAGCCCCCCCCCCCCATGACCTGGATCCCTGAGTGCCCTGAATCTTCTGTCACCTTGAGAGGCTGTGTCCTCCACCCTTGCCAGAACTGGAGAGAGGGCAGGTGAGACAGCCACACACTGCAGATGTCCTCGCAGGGGAGGCTGTGCACAGCGGCCTGAGCTCAGCAGGGACAGCAGCGGCCTGGCCCCATCCTCCCTGTGCTCTTTCCAAGCATCAGCTTGGGAGTGCGGTTCAGGGTCCGGAGGGACTTCAGCTGCTCTGGGCCGGGAAACCTCCACACTTACAGCTCTGCGCCATCTCTTCCTGGCTACAGGCAGGAAGCACGGGGCCTCGTGGGCAGAAGAGGAGGACTGGAGCTGGACTGGAGCTGCGGCATTCAAGTAGGCAGACCCAGACCTCCTGCGCCCAGACCTCAGGCGCCGCCCGGCTGGCCTTCGGCGGGATGATGAATGGGCGCTATTTTTAAAGAGAGACGCTGCAGAGATCATTTCTATTTGTTTTTGTGGCTGAGTCGGGCCATGGTGGCTCCGTATTAATGCAGCTCAGTGGGAGATAAACGGGAGAGGCTGAGCTCTGAACCTGCCCGATACCATCGAGCTCCACAGGGGAAAAACGCCGCGTAATAATCTCAGGAAGGTTTTCTAAATTAAGACCAAACAGATGACCCATGGTGTATCGCCGCATCAGCACGTCTGCCTCGTGCTCCCATCCATCTGTGGACGCCCGTGAAGGCCAGTGAAGCACATCCGAGCCAGCGCTTGTCACAGACACGTGGCCAGAAGGGCACCACTCCCCCCACCCAGCTTCACATGTGGGCGGGACCACACAGGTACCCCATGCTCCTGAAGGAGGGCATCCCGCCTAGCCCCCTGTGGGCTGTGCCCAGCCCCTACACACACAGGTCCTGAGGCCCACCAGCGTCTACCTCGCACCCGATGCCCTTGCCAGGTGTGGACACTCCGGCAATGCCATCGCCACCCTCCACATCTGTTGCCTGTCCTGCCCTGGCCTAACCCCACCTTCAGAACCAGGACTGGCAGAGGCCACCAAGCCACTGAAGAGAAGTCAGAGGCCAGGAGGGTGGGACCAGGTGCAGGGAGGGGATAGGATCATCAAGGGCCATGGTAGAGGAGCAGAGGGCCATGAACCAGCTCGGGATGGGGCTAAGGACACTGCTGTGGCCCACAGGGAAGGAGCCAGGAGCAAGGAGCCAGGGCCACGACTCTGGGCCAGCACCCAGCTCTTCATCCACACCGAAGCCCATGACTGCTCACCAGGGCCACTATGATCAGTTCCATCCCTACTGCCAGCTTCAAGGGGTCCAAACTCAGCGTCCTCAGCCCTCAGTCTGTGGGGCACTGCCCATATGGTAGATGCCCACCTCATACCCATCCAGGGCCCTAGGATGGGTATGGAGCTAGACTGAGGCAGAGCCCATGACATGGGGGTGTCAAGGAGTTCAGGACCTGAATAGCCTCAGGTGTATACCCCAGACACCTGTGTGGGGCCTGTCAGGCCAGCCTTGCCACTCCTCAGACACATCCCTGGCAGGGTGCACCATAGGCCAGACCTCATCCTTGTGGTTCTAAAGAACTGTACCATGGGTGATGCCCCCACCGAGTCACAGTGCCCAGCCTTGTTTCCTCCGTCATGCTGAGTACTGGCCCCACATCCTCACTGGCTGGCACATGCCCACACTGAGTGTGAGACAATGCCCAGAGATGCTGGTGTTGGAGGAGCACAGATAGCGGCACCCTCCATGCAGCCAGGTGGCCGCAAGCCCAGGGCCAGGCCCCCATCAGCAATCAGTGGTATCTATGACCCTCCCTCCAAGCCACTCCTGGCCCTGGTGGCAGCCTTTTGAGGTTCAGGGCTAATGCCAGACCCTTATGTGCAGCCTGTGAGGTCAGCCAGGCCCCTCTGGGCCACCCTGCCCCAGGAGACCCACCTGGCCCCCAGTGCACCAAATACCACCTGCCCTACGCCTGGACACCTCCCTTAGCAGATCAATAGCTTCAGAAATCTGAAAAGATTCCAAACAAAGAAGTGGGCTTGTAAGTATCCGGCTTGTATCAGCTGATAAATGGCCCCCTCTTTAAGGGACTTATCTCTTTAGGACTTGCGGGATGAGGGATGGCATCATTTGTCCCGTCGGCTCGTCTGGACCAGCCAAGCCGGATCTATTTAAAAGATAGCGCGATACTGTCGACAGCAATAGACAGGGTAATTGCGGAGCGGCTGCCGGGGTATAAATTACACGGCTCTAAGTGGCGGAGTGGCCGCAGGAGAGCGGGAAACTCCTGACAACTCACTCATCCCTCTGCCCCGCCGCCTGCTTATCACGGGCCCGCAGGAGAAACGCACTCCGGGGGAAAAAATTAAGTATTGATCAAATTAACAGTTTTTACTGATCTTTTTAAGGGAGAAAAGGAGAGCAACAATTAAATTTAGAACACAAAAGACTCTGCAGGATAACTCTTGACCCCTCGTGGCAAAGTGGGTGACCCCGACAAGCAGGAAATACAGCCGGGCAACAGCTGGACTCGGGAGGGGACACACAAGCCCGTCCTTCCTGGGTCCCTTGGCTCTGTCCAGCCAGCCGGGTGCAGCCAGGCCCTGTGGGCAGCCTCTCCCAGGAACCCCACCCCTCCCTCCTGCTCCTCCCAGTCACCCCAGCTGCCACAGAGCAGGGCCTGGGTCTTCCAGGCACACCACAGCTGGGAGGGCTCCCTGGGGGTGGCAAACAGCTGGCCTGATGAGGAGGACGCCAACACAGGCCAAGCCTTGCATCCTCTAACTCTGCCAGCCATGCTGTTCCCTGCTGGGGTGTCAGGGAGCCCAGGGGTTATTACTGGAGAGAGAATGCTCTCTTCAGACACTTCTACCCCTGTCACGGGCAGCTCGAACAGAAGCTCAGGACTAGGCTGGCCTCTAGCAGGGATATATCCACCCCTGCCAACAGCCACCTCAGGGACGTGGCCAGCCACCCGAGTCCACACACTACAGTCTGTGTGTCCTGTGGCTCTGGATGCCAGGACACGCACCAGCCCTCCTGCCTGCCCCTCCCATGGCCAGGCTGAGGGTCTCTGACTTGCAGGGGCCAGGAAGTACGAACCTTCTCATAGTCTCCCGGTGTCCACCAGATGGAATCAGGTTCCCCTCAGGCTACTGTTCAGCCTTGCCAAGAGCCCTGGGGGCTTCCACGGTAGTCCACTGGGCCCCATCCCGTCTGCCCCCAATCCTGCTGCAGGGCAGCCCCACCCAGGGGCCAGGCTGCTCCTCTCCAGGGCTGCAGGGCATGACGCCTGGTCACTGCCTGCCCAGGGAGCTGTGATCAGCTCGTCCCCAGGAGGAGGACGTCCCCAGACCTGGGACCAGCAGGACATTAGCCCATTTCTGCCTCTGGATCTGTTCCTGTCAGTGTGGCTGGTGGAGGTCATTGTTTCTCCTGTGACAAATACAAGGTGTGGCTCAGGGTGATGGCACCACAGCCCATCCACTGGGTGAGGGCTGACCCCATGGAGCCTGCTCAGCGTCAGCATTCACCACAGCCAGCCCCAGAGCTCTCCTCGGCATGGGTCCACCTCTTCCTCCTGGCACTATGGAGAGTCCCAGCAGCCTGGGGACAGTGCCCTGGCAGGACTCACCAGGGCCAGTGCTGTCTGCCTGTCTCCTCCTGGAAAGCAAGAGCATCCTGCACAGCTACACCCCACCCACACAGGAGGCAGAGCTGGGAGCCTGGAGTGGACCCAGGGCAGTGCCAGCCTCATACCAACTGAGAGACAACAGGGATCTCCCACCCCAGGCCCTCCGTATCCTCATGGAGCTGCTGCTCTGTTGTTTTATTTTTTCCCCTCCTGTAATGGAAATTGGACCCCAAGATATTCTATCACTGAGCAACAGCCTTAAACCTTTTTGGTTTTGGGGGGTGGGTTTGAGACAGGATCTCTCTTTGTAGTTTAGGCTGGCCCTGAGATCACTATGTAATCCAGGCAAGCCTCAAACTCACAGCAATCCTCCTGTCTCTGTCTCCTGAGCACTGGGATTATAGGTGTGAACCACCGCGCCCCACAGCCTCAACCCTTTTTATTATTCTTATTTGAGTCAGAGTCTCACTAAATTGCCATCCTCCTGCCTCAGCCTCCCCAAGCACTGGGATTCGCAGGTGTGTGTCACAACTTCAGCTAAAGCCCCTGCTCCCTAACATGCAGTCACCTCTAACACATGCTGCTTGTCCATGGCTCTGCTCTTTCCAGAGGAGCCAGCCAGGGAACCAGGGCTGGAGCGGGGAGTCCTCGCTTAGCCTTTCTGCCCCACCCCCACAACGGGGAGTCAGGAAGAACACACCTCGGGCCCCCTTGTATGGTCATCAGAATTCTGCCAATAGCGTCCCCAGCTCCGCCACGTCCCACTCACTGGTCCACCACGGGTCACCACAGCTCGCTTTTCTGCACCAAAGACATTGAGGCTGCTTCCAAGTTTTCAGCAGTGTCACCCTGAAGTTGAGCCCCAAGATGTGTTCCCCACACTCAGCCCTGGCACCATGGGTGTCAGAAGCCCCAGCTTTAGGCAACCCTACACAGGCAGACATGGCCAGGGTTGCAGCAGCCCAGGCTCTGGGTCCCCGCCCCGGCCCCCTCAGCCCAGCTTCCCAGCCTGTGAGTTGCGCCCCCCACCCCTGCACACCCTACCACTGGGCCCTCCTCTCACTCTACAGGCTGGGAGACCCCTGTCCAGGCCTGAGCAGTTGCCATCTCCTCCCTCAGAGCCTGCCCAGCAGGGAGAGTCCGTCCATGGGTGGCTCCAAACGTCCGGAGAGGATGTCAAACCCCTGGGGCCTCTACTGCCCGGCAGAAGCCTCTGTCCAGTCAGGGGCGGGTCCCCTAACACTGCTGGTAACCTGCATGACTTCAGAAGTGACAGAAGCCACATGTGGCCCGTTTTCCCCAGCAAGATGGAGGAAAAGTATCTCTTCTGTGACAGTCATGGGGCACCCAGAGCTATAGGACTGCACTGGGAGATTCCCACAGAAAGGCCTGGGGCTGCCACACAGACCACATGGGCTGTCAGCACCAGAACCACGGACTGAGCTTGAAGGGGAGTGAGACTGAGGGAGACGCCCTCAGCCTCATCCGCCCCAGGCCCACCGGTCTGAACACAAATTGCACAGACCAGAGAGGTACAGTCACCTGCCTTCCCACAGCAGCTTCTGGGAGTGCTGTGTCCTGCTCAGACTTGAGATGACAAAGAAAATCAGAAAAACAAAGGGAGGGAGGGAGAGAGAGAAGGAAGGGAAAGGGTGGGAGAGAGAGAGAGAGATCACAGAAATCTCTTCCAGCCACACGTCCCTCAGAGGACAATTTTTAAGCATGACGAATGGTCGTCCCAACCCTTGTGGAACAGCCCCTCCCACGCTCAGCACCTTTTCGCTGCATAGTAATGTGTCTTCAAAAAAAAAGAAAGAGCCCCTGATATATGTTACAAGAAGTGTATCTCTTTCCTCGAGACAGAACATTTTAATTCCCCGACACCTTTTAGTGATTGCTTCAATTTCCGAAGATTTTGATAAAATCGTGCGGTTTAAGAGTCGGGCTGCAGCGGCCAGCACAGCAGCACGTAATGAAATGTGCCTGTTTCATCGCCTTCATTTGACACGGCCCGGCTCCGGGGGCTAATAAACGCCGCGTGATGAATGTTGGAGCCACGATTGTAAAAATATACTTGTAATTGGGTTAATATGCCTTAAAATACTACCCATCAGTTATCTTTCTTTCTCCTCCATGCGGCATGCACAGGGGTGCGTGTGGGTGCCACGTCCTCTCCCCACAGCATTCGAGTTCTCCTCCCACCTGGACGCTGACCATACAGCCTCTTCCTGAGGAGGCTGGGTGAGCTCAAGGCTGGAGGGCGTAGCCAGCCCCAGAGGTGGGCAGGACACCGGGCAGGGTGCTTGGTGCAGGAGCCGAGGGAGCTTCCAGATAACCCAACCCTGGGAGCTTGAGCCTGACTCCTGGGCTCCCTGCACCTGCCTGTGGAGTTACTACCTCGGGGGCATCAGTCCCAGGAGGCAGGGCCCCAGGGTGGGTGGCCAGCAAGGTTGGACAGGCTAGGAAAGGGTGCATGGGTGGTTGAAAGCAAGGAACTTTGCTTCCTTTTTTTTTTTTTTTTTTTTTTGAGACAAGGTTTTGCTTTGAAGTTCAGGCTGGCCCAAACTCACTATGTAGCCCAGGCCAGACTCGAACTCATAGCAATCTTTCTGCCTCTGCCTCCCGAGTTCTGGGATTACAGATGTGAGCCACCACACACAGCACTGTGGGGTGTGGTTACTGGTAATCAAACTCCGAACCTTGCACTTGCCAGACAGACACTGGAACCACTGAGCTAAACCCCTGGCCCTCACCTCCTTTGCCCTGATGGGCAGCCAGGCAGAGACAGGAAACAGCCAGGGAGGAAGAGGCTCTGCCCTGGGGTGGTCTTAAGGGAGATGCTCAGAAACTGAGTAGGGAACACCAGGCTGGATCCCAGCAAAGCCAGGAGCAGCCGCAAAACACAGTCTTGGCCCAGTCTGGCTCCCACACATGCTGTCACCTGCCCACACATGCAGAGGTGGTGTCACGAGGCACCACTGTATTCTCTGCAGCAGCAGAGACCCCAGAGCAAGCCTCCTGGTAGTCCCAATCCACAACCATGACCTGGCCTCACTGCTGTCCTCACAGGAGCTCTAGAGCACAGGCATGATGCCAGGCACCCCTTGGGCACACTAGAAGGATCCCCTCGGTGTCTCGCTGGCAAGAAGTTGAGGCCCCCCAAGGTCCCACAGCCTCAGGCAGCACTGGACACGAGCAGGCCAGGTCCACAGCAGCCAGTCCAGTGGGCTGGGCACAGCCCTTCGTCAGCACACACCGTCTGAATGAGAAAGAACAATGCAAAGACCCTGCCATTTGAAAGGACTCCTCTGCCCTCTCCCTGGGCCCTGGCCACACAGCAAGCACTGACCACATGTGCTACTGCACATGCGCATGCACCCACACACACATGCACACACCCATGCATCCTCACCTACAGGCCATGAGATATCAGCTGGACATGTGCCGAGCCCTTCCTGGGATATTCAACCCCAGCCAGAAGAGGACGGAGGTCGTGTGCTGGCACCATGGGCTCCTCCTGACACAGGCCTGCCCATCTCGCCAGGCCCAGCCCTGTGAAATGCTCCCTATTGAGTGTGCAGGGGGGTCATGGGCCAGGCAGGTGTGCCAGCCTGAGGCCTTCTGCAGAGGGCTGTGACTGAGCCTGTGCCCTCAGGTGCTGTGCTCACCCTGTCCCACAGCAGGGACCAGAGACTTCCACGTGGGCTAACGGGGCCTTCGTGCTGCCGCCTGCCCACGAAGCCACCCTCCACACACCAAGGCCCATGGATGGCAGGGCGGAGACTTCCAGGAGCCCTGGATCTGTGGTGGTTCTAGTGCCCACCTGGGTCCCTGCCTAGAAGAGTCTGCTTCCTTGCAGCCTGCTTATTGGGCACTGAGCCAGGGAAAACCTGGACAATCCTCGGTTGTCCAGCTCCTGCCCTCCCAAGGCATTCCCCTCCCTGCAGATCAGGCCAGGCAGTTGGCACCTGGCCCATCCATCCCTCCTGCCCCTAGGCCTCTGCCCAGGCCATGCCTGTAGACTGGGGTCTGAGCTGCCCAACCCCCCTTCCTGCCAGCTGCCCCACTGAGCTCAGACCAACCAGGGGCAGGGCCTGGCTGTGGTGACGAGACAGGCTCAGCAGCTCCACCTGGGAGAGGCTAGCAGGGCCAGCCTTGACACAGGCTGGGGTACAGCCACAGGAGGCTGGCACTAGCCCCTGGGCCGAAGGGTCGAGCCACTTCTGCTTGCCCAGCAGCCAGGATGGAAGCCTGCTTAGGCAGTTGAGGTCCAGCCACAGGGAAACCTACGGGCAGTTGCTTCCAGGACAGGAAGGCAGGACATGGGGTCTCTGGCCACACGGAGCCTGCGGCAGATGAAGCAGCCACGGCTCACATACAGTGATGGAATCTGAATGAGCCGCTGACCTTTCTGGAGTGACAGGTGACCCGCAAGATAGCTGAGGTGCCAGTGGCAGCGGCCTTGAAAATTGCTGCTGCTGCCCGAAAATAAACAATAAGAGAGCAAATGTGGTTTGAAAATTGACTGGCCGAAACACTTGGGAGTTGAAAGTGAGTTATTTCGGGCCACTGGTCCCAACCTGTCATCTGCCCCTCCCTCCGCTGCTGGCGTGGCATGGCCAAGCAGAGCAGGGAGACATCTTGTAGGGCAACACGGGGCCAGACATGAGGTGCCCTTCTTGGTCCCAAGGCCCCAGGGGCTCAGGCCCTCCAGAGTAGGGAAAGGGCCTCTTCAGGCTGTAGTGCCAGGAGCAGCACACCCTAGAGCATCCTCCAGGCCATAGCCTGGGCTCGCAGGACATGTGGTTTCCCCAAGGTCATGTAGGCACAGCCTCGGGGCTCTCACGCCTGGTGATTGTCTGACTCCCACAAACAACCCACAGTTTAAAGGCTGGATTTGCCCCCAGAGGTCCAGTGCCCAGCGACCCAGCCTCCCTTTCTTAGAGGAGAGCCCTCCCTCCCCTTGCGCACCCCCGTCAGTGGGTCCCTGACCCTCGCAAGCCTGGACCAGTGCCTTGCCTATGAGCCGCGAGGAGGGAACCAGCCCCCACTTGCCCTCCATCCTTCCTATCGGCTCTCAGGAAGCTGCAGCCCCAGGAATGGAGCATAGCTCTGGGAGCCTTTGAAGAGGACTCAGGAGACCCCAGCCCTCAACTCCAGAGGAAAGACAGAAGTCTGTTCGAGGGCCAGAGACCCCAGCGTGTATCCTGGGAACTGGAGCCCAGAGGCTGGCAGGGCTTCTTCAGAGAAGGTAACATATAGCAGGTGGTCACCACACCACACCATTGCCACCCTCGGTCTTCATGGCAGCAACCTCCTGGGCCAGGCACCAATGGGACCATTATGCCCTGCATGGTGGCCAACACCACACAGCTTCTGTCTGGCATCTGGCCAGGCTGCCCAAGCTGAGCATGAAGATACCAGGTTCTGGAGCTTTGTCCTGGCCTGGCCCAGCCCTGATGTCAGGACAGAAGCATCCAGGACCCTCCAGGGAGGACCTGTGTGGGGACCAGAGGTGACCAGGACTACACCACACAGGTCTCGGGATGAGCAGCCCGTGCTGGTTCCCACAGTTTCAACTTCTACAGCAGAGCAGGGCATGGGGTCTGTCACCCCCAGGCCCCACAGTGCCTATGGCACAAGGGTGCTCCCATGCCAGGTGCCCCCATGGCATGCCACTTGTGGCCCTTCCTATTCTCCCGCAGAGCCAGAGGCCAGGTGGCAGTAAGGGCTTCACAGTGACTTGGGCAATGTCCCAGCAAGCCTCTCTGGACTGTCAGCTTCCCACAGCACCCCAGAGCTATGTCCCAGGAGCAGAGGAGAGGCCCTGTCTCCCTCTAGCAATGGGAGCCACCTGGCTCGGCCTAGCCCCCTGGTAGAGGTGGGTGGCAGGTCTGTGACCTTCTGGGAAGGGGCACTCCTATTGGACCCTGGTCTGTAAAATGGACCTGCAGTGCTCAGGGGCACCCTACCAGTGCCAGCCCTGCCCTTTACACAGACAGCACTGCTGGGGGACACTGGCACCCCAGAAAACACAGCAGGCTTCCATCAGAAGCTGTCTAGAGAGGTGAAGGCCCCTGGTGATTTTTTTCAGGGCCTCTGCACTAAGCTGCACTCCCAGCCCCTCTTTTTTTGTATATCAAGGTCTTACTAAGTCACTCGGTCACCCAGGTTGATCTCAAACCTACGATCCTCCTGTCTCAGCCTCCCAGAGTGTTGGCAAGATAGACAAGAAGTACCCAACTCTCCTGGGGCTTCCCTACAGGGCCAGAAGGGGGCGTGGCCTGGCTGGTGGCCATCACATCCTCCCTCCCTTCCCTTTTCTCCCCCTGCCCCCGCACTGGCCGGGACGACTTGCCTGGTGTCCACCCTGGTTCCCCAGCAGCCACCCTCCTCCACTCCGCTCAGACATGGGCGCAGCTCAATAATCAGCACAGGCCCCTCCACCTGCCCCCCTTCAGACGCTGCTGTGGCCTTCTTGGGAAGGAAGGAGCCATTTAGTGCAGCTAGTAACAGTGAGAAGGATCAGGACCTACTGTTCATATTCCCAGCCCACAAGGAGTCTTCCAGAAGATTCCCTGGCTCCAGCCCGACCCCTCAAGGTTGTCCTGGAGCACTGCACCAATCATGGGCCTGTACTTGGACCAGTCGCAGGCCTGCAGCTGCTATATAAGCAGCACTTCCCAACCATTTCTCTCAATCAGTCTGGGAGGGCTCCCTCCAGAACATCAGCCCCTCATTGCTACAGCACGCATCCTATGACCCTGCAAACCTACTCTGATTTCTCTGGTACTTTGGACTCAGAAGTCCTGTTCATCTACTCAGATAAGAACCTGAGTAGTGTGGACAGTGGCTGTCTGGCATCAGCACCACTTGGGAGCTGTCCTCTGCTGGGCAAAGGACCCTAAGCTGAGAGGCACCATGGGTGATGCTCACGGCTGCACATCACTGACTTGCTGCAGGTGACAGGGTGGCCAGACCTCACACCTCTTTACCCAGCTTTCACACCATGTGCCCACCAGGGTGCTGCCCCTGCCCAACACAGACTGTACCACACCTGGCCCCATAGCCTCTCACTTCCAACCTTGTCACGCCCCCATCTTGGCCAGGACCTGAACCCACCATGTGCCCAGCTACTCCACACTGTAGCCCTTCCCCCCAGGCACTGGTCCTCTCCCTCCGCACTGTGTCCTGGGCCTGCACTGGGTTTCTGTGCGGTGAACCCACCCCCAGTCCCCACGAGGACAGACTTCACTCCAGCTTCAGTCCAACCCTGGCCAGGCCAGGCCAGACCCACCCTGCCACACCCCATTTCCCAGTGGCTGCTCTGGGTCCAGCAGGCCGGGCAGCACCTGCACCCACCTCCCAGGCCCTTCTAACAACATCTCCACTCCCTGCTAGTACTCGGCGGCCCCGGCCCCGTTTATCACCCACCGTCCTTCACCAGCCCTGTTCCTCGCCTGAGGGCAAGCCATTTGGATTTGCCCAAGCTGAACAATACAATATTTCTGTAGAGCTGTGAAGTTGATTAATAATTTGGAAATGAAATCAATATGCCCCTGCTTTTCATTCTTGGTGGATCCTTGCACACCAGGCAGCCCAGGAGGCAGCAGGATCGGGACCAGGATGAGGACCAGGGCCAGGGCAAGAGCAGGGGTGTGAGGGGTCAGCTCCATGAAGAAGCAGACAGTAAGTCTGCAGGCACTGCCCAAGGGAAGCAAGGGCTGCAGTCACCAGCAGTTTTGCTCCTGTACACTTAGGTCTTGGGGGACACAGCTGCTCAGCCTTGCTCCAAGGTGGGAGCCCTGTTACCTCAGGGCTGTGGACCCCACAGTTATTGTCTTCCCTGGCTCCCCTACTCCTGGTACCCAGAGCCTGGGTGCCCACATGGCCAGCCTTCGCATGCCTTCCCTCCTCAGCCTCAGGGAGCCTGTCCCATGTCCTCCGTATCCCAACACGGTTGGTGGCCCAGCTCCCCGCACTGGGTGTCGCTCTGACTTCCAGGTCAGCCCGGCCAGCTCCTACTTTGGCTTTCCCGACAGTGGTACTCAGGCAGGGTCCCTGCATGGCTCCACCACTTCCCCAGGACCCTCTAGGCCATTGCTGCTCCCATACTGCTCCCTCAGTGCCCCACCCTCACCCAGCCTCCTGGGAGCAGAGTGAGCCAGCTATGGGGATCTCATTCCCTCGGCCACAAAGACCCCAGACAGTGGCCCCCAGTCCCAGCCACCCTTGTCTGAGGCCTCGGTGTCCTACGGTCAGGTTCCCTGCCCCAGAAGACTCTGGGGCTCTGCTCCTGGGACCCCTCATTTGTCTCAGAGACTAATCAGGACAGACAACCACGGGTATACATCAGGTCTGGCTGGAAAGGCCCTTCCGTCACTGGCTCAGGGCAGTGACCCAGCTGGCTGTGGTCAGGGCAACCCCTTGCCCAGGAAGATGGACATTCTTCCAAGCTTGAGTCCCCTGTGGGCCAGAACTGGTGTCATGAGGCAGGCTGCACCCTGTGCACACAGCAGAATGTAGCTACTATACAGGCCTGGCAATGGCCCCAAGGGTCTCTATGCACCCACGAACAAAGGGCCCCCCAAAGTTCTCTATGCCCCTCTGCAGAGACTGCTGTCAGCTGACGAGCACTGCACTCGACCAACCCAGAGCCAAAGTTCCTTGACCTGCGTGGCGGAGGAGGCGGTTTTATAGGCGCCATTGACTGGCAGCATTGATCCCCAAGAATGTATCGCACAAATCATTTTGCACTAAACTGCGGAATCGATGGAGAAATCTCCCGGAAAATTTATATTAAAAGTCTCTGTTTGCCTAAATGAGTTCCCTGTGCCCATATTGAATATTTGGCTGATGAATTGAATGGGTTTAAATTTGAACATCGCAGACCCATTAAAGAATGAATTCTTAAATCAAACCCTGCCATTTATGATTGAAATGAGATTTCCTCTGCGATGGACCAGGCACTATATAAATCAGCTGTGCATTTTATGCCGAATCATAAACAAGATATAATTCTCTTAAATACACAACAGGTGCCTTAAATCTTTTGATGCATCTTGTATTTATCTGAAATGCAGATCCCTGTATTTACACCGGGTCACATGGGCCTCTGACCATGCTGGCTGGTGAAGGTTAAAGTCCTAGCCCTGGGGTCTTGCACCTGGGTCTCAGAGGAACGAGTAGGACAAATGAGGGGAGCCCAGGCATTTCCTGTGCCACAGCCAGATTTTCTGTCTTCTCACATACACTGCATATACCAACTGGTGCACACACAGGGAACACAGCCTCATACCAACTCACACAGTCAGCACCCAAAGGCGCAAACACACACAGCAGATGCACAAGGTCAAACGTGCACAGGCTGACAAAGACCTTGTGAGTGCACAAGCATGTGTGTACATGCTCATGTATGCTCACACACCACCCATGTGTACTTACACTGACACACACAGTATCCACACTGCACAACATGGATATGCACTCACACACTAGGATACCTTCACATATAGTAGGGTCACAAATACACACACTGGTACACATTCAAATGCACAAATATAAGCACAAGTGTGCAGACTAAGAGGTACCTTCAAACACATCCTCATGTTTGTTTATACATACATGTGCAGTGCTCACTGACACACACAGCACCCATGTCTACACATAGCTCATGGGCCAAACATACACAAAGCAGCTGGATAAACATACAAACGTGCACCTATACAACTCACCAACACGAGAATACATGTGCACCTGCATGTGAACACATATCCACATATACCACTATCTCAGACAAGCACACAGCATATTTGCATAACATGCACACAGCTGGGTACATTCAGTCACCGTTCCACTTGCAGAAACTGGACACAGTGGCCAGGGCCCAGCCCTCTGCACTGACCTGCTGCAGATGGTGCCACTCCTGACAGGGCTGACCTGGTGTCTGTGAGGCCCCAGGAGGCCTCCTACTCAACAGCCTCTCCTCTGCTCACACCCAGGAGGCATGAAGGCTGAGCCAGAGAAGGAACCAAAAGTCCCACCAGGGTCACAGAGGATGGTAGAAGCAGGCCCTGCAGCAGGGTAGCAGACAGCTGTTCTGGGAAGGCAACTTCAAGAGACAGGAGAGCAAGATATGGCAGAACAGGCTGAGGAAGGAGGTGTGGCCTGCTCATCACTAAACCCCAGGACACACACAGAGCGGTTCCCAAAGCCCTGCACACAAACTGCTCACCAGAACTCAACCATGTTTCCATAGGACAGCTGAGACCAACAGCAGCATGAGGGGTCCATCCTGAGTATTCCACTGTGTCCCCTCTTGTGTGGTAGCCGCCCTCAGGCTGGAGAATACACTTCTTTTCCTACTTTCACTAGGTCCAAACTCACTCTGCGCAGTATATCTCTTCCTGCCTTTCATAAAACTTTTATACTGTTTGCTTTTGTCCTCAATTCTTTGATCAGGACAAAAAGAACCTAGAAATCACAACCAGAATGAGACCCCAATATCCCCAAAAGATAACACTAAGGCCAGCACCTCAGAAAGGAGCAAATTCTCCTGCAGCAGGCCAGTCACACTAGGGCCACCTTTCCAGAAGATGCCCTGGCTGCTCTGCCCAAGGCAGCAGAAGAGGTCCTGGCTGCCACTCCTCCCTACCTCTGAGCTCCAGCCAGTGGAACTCCTAGAGAGGATGCCCACAGGGCCCTGCCCAACCTGGTGGTGCAAATGCCTAGGAAGGAGGCAGGAAATCTGAGGCTGGAAGGAAAGACAATGGAGTCAAGACTGGGAACTAGAACAAGAAAGAGATGCGTCACCAGATATACCAGTAGTGCCCATTACAAGCCACCCCTGGCTACAAAGCCAAACTTCCCAAACACAGCATGCTATGTAGCCCATCAAGTGACATCAGGCAGCGCCCACATCCCCAGCTGCAAACCTCTCCTCCTAAACATGGGACACTCTGTCTCACGTAGGAGAATATTGTCATTGCACTTTAAATAAGCAAAAGAGCATGTTGTGCCTCATACCACAGAACACGTGCCGCTTCATGTCACACGGCATTACCTTCCTAACACTGTAGCACTCTTGTCGAAACATACAGTACTTGGATCTTTACACCACACAGCACTCTCCTCCCCTCTCACCACACATTACTCTCCTCACACCACACAGCACTCCCCTCACACTCACCACTGTCTCATTCACACCCCTCACCCACTCTCTCTTCCACCAAGACTCATGTCCTCACACTCAGCAGTCTCTTTTGTGCACAGAAGGATGCTTCATTTGCATACTTGAACCCTATCTTCTTCACCCCACAGAGCCTGCTCTTCCCGCAACCTAGTTGTCCCTATCCTCTTCCTCTGAAGTCTCTCTAGGTAAAGAACACTTTCTTCCTCACATCTGGGTATCTCACTGTGACACCAGGTTGTCCTGTGCTCATGCCCAGACCCATCCTTGCTCCCTGCAGGTTCCCTGTGAGCCCTCACAGCCACTGCCACAGAGGGCCTTCCCCCCTCCCCCACCATATGTCCCAGGCAAGTGCATAGGCCATATCGCCTCCCGCCTCCCCAATGCCAAATGCACCTGGTTCCCTCACTCCTGAGGGCCCTTCCTGGACACTACTCCAACATAGGCAGCGACAGCCCTTCCACCTTCTAGGCAGCTCTGG
The DNA here is from genome assembly GCA_004026965.1 of Petromus typicus. Classification (NCBI taxonomy): domain Eukaryota; kingdom Metazoa; phylum Chordata; class Mammalia; order Rodentia; family Petromuridae; genus Petromus; species Petromus typicus. The sequence goes on along the minus strand of PVIR01001240.1, from coordinate 62,401 downwards.
TCCCTCTGAGTATGTGGCCTCACTGCAGACATCAGACTGTGGATTTGTAACTAGGACGGTTTATGTGTCACAGCACTGTCTCCGAGAGCTCTGAGACCTGGACACTGTGTGGTCCTCTGCTGGGGACAGCCACAGCCCTGGAGCCCTGTGAAGAGCCAGCTCACGTGTGAGATTGCAGCCCTGGCAAGTTGGTGATCTCCACAGGCCCCACCTCTCCTTGGTGCTGTGGGCAGAGGGCCAAGTTTCAATACAGAGCCAGGATTGACACAAGCCAGCAGCCCAGGAGACAAGTAAGATGTGCAGATCACATATGAGAGGAAAGATGCAGCCCTGAGCCCTGTGCAGATACCTGTGCATATGTATGTGTGGACCCACTTGGGCATATGGTGTTCACTGTGTGTGAATGTGTGTTACTGGATATATATGTGTGTGCACATCCATGCGTATTGGATGTGTCTATCATTTGTGCATCTACATGTTTGCACAGATGTGTATATGTGTGGGTCCATCTTTGTGGTGGAGAAGCATATATATGAGTCATTGGGTGTAAATACACAAGCTTTTTGAGGTAGAGGCTCACCAAGGTGCTTACACCAGCTCAAACCTGCAGTCTTCCTGCCTGTGCATCCCAGAATGCTAGGAAGAGGTGTGTAACAGCATGTCCAGATCCCAGGGAATGTTCTTAGATGACACCTGGTGACCAGGTTGGTCAGATGTCTGAGATTTCTCCATCCCAGAAAATATACTACACCCTCTCCAGAGCCCAGAGGAGAGAAACCACTCAGTTTTCTCCAGAGGCATAGAAAACATATCTGATAAGGCTCAATATTTCTTTTAATATCTTAAAAATGTGATGAAAATAATGGAGGTTTTTGGAGAGAAGGAGGCAGAGTCTCACTATGTGATGAGGCAGAACTCACTGTGTAACCCAGACTGGCCTCAAGCTCCTCAGCCTCCCTAGTGCTGGAATTACAGGTCTGCACCATACCCAGCAATAACTGTGTTACTATATGGAGAAAATTCCAGCTGCATCTTGACCTCAGACCCATAGAAAGATCTAGGAGTGAGCACAACTGGGGAGAGTCAAAGAACACAAAAGCAACCACAAACAGCAAAGGCAGCAGCAGGAAGGAGCCCAGTGGCAGCCATATTCATGCAGAGCTGCGTCCAGTAGCACAGGTGAGGCCAGCCTGGGGCCTCTGCACTCCAGGACAGAGACAGCTACATGCACAGCTCTGCTGCCCCTGGAGACAGAAGCCAGGCCTGGCTTGGAAGCCCAGGCCCAGCCACCAGCTGCCTTGACCGTGGCTTTGGGTGGCACCGTTGACTCTTGGTTCCCTGACACTGACCCCGGCCCACAGGCCACCCACCAGGCCACTTCAAACAGCAGTCTCTAGACAGCACAGAAGAAAGAAAAGCCACAGCACAGACAGGCCACGGCAGCACACTCAGCCTCTACGGGGCAGGGAGCGGCCTCGTGGGGGCGGGGTGCATGACTGGCCATCCCTTCTCTGCACACTGTGAGTGACTATGATAGTGACACAAACACAGGTCCCAAGCTGTTGGTAGATTTCAACAAAGAGGCAAGTTCACAATACTGAGCTTTCCCGAAAGCCAGCCGTACAGACCTGGCTGTCTGGGTGAGGCAGGGTAGGGATCTTGGGCGCAGGGTGTGACTATCTGCTGGGCTCCAGATGGTGCCCTCCTGGCCTCGAACTCAGGCCAAAGCAAGGGCACCAGACAGGGGATGATGGGACAGCATCCAGAGAGGAATAGGAGGTAAGAAGAGGCCAGTGAGGGGAGCCTCAGGAAGGGAACAGTGAGGATTCAGAGCCGGGTGCAGTGTCAGTAAAAGCAAAGACAAAATAAATAAAATGAACAGAAAACCTATATAAAAATAGGAAATATAGCTGGGTGTGGATAGCTGGGATTATTGGCACACACTTATAATCTCAACACTTGGGAGGCTAAGGCAGGAGCATCACTGCAAGTTCAAGGTCAGCCTGTGCTACATAGCAACACCCTGTCAACAACAACCAAAAGGAGACATGCCCTGGACAGACCAGAGTGAATGTCTTATGCCACAAGGACCTCCGAGCCTGAGGTGGGAAGAAGGGAGGCGTCCCTTCCCTCCGCAACAGGCCACTAAGTGCCGTGGGGCACTTAGTGGCAGGAGCCCAGCTGCCCTTCTCTGCCCCTTGTGGCTGCCTCCGGGCACCAGCTGGGCCTCAGATCTGCCCAGCTGATCTGCCCACAGTTCTGGGCTTAGGAAACACCTTGGCTTCTGAGTCAACCAGAGGAGCCATGAGTTGGCCAGACCATAGAACAAGTGATCAGCTCATAAAACCTGACTCAATCCCAAGCTGGTGGCGTACAATTAAAAAAATAAAAATGTAAATCAAATTTGGTACAAGAAAATAAAATACCATGAAGTAAGTTGACCAAGACGTGTGGAAGAACTGCATGCACTATTACAATGGAGAGAGTTACAAATGACTGAGGGTGGGGACACGGGTCGCAGTGTTGGGGGAGAAAGTCTCCACGAGGTTGTATGGATCTAACACAATTCCAATCAAATACAAATGGCCTCTTCTGTAAAGTTTCTGAGCTATGGAAATGCAGAAAGTTCAGACTGGCCTAAAATTTCTGAAAGAAGAGCTGGATATTTCACTCAAGTGGTACCACATCTACCTTGCAAACACAAGTACCCAAGTCTGATCCCCAGTACTGTAAAATAAAATAAAATTTCTGAAAGAAATGAAAAAAATAGAGGCCTCATACTTGCTGATTGCAAGATCTGCTGTAAGGCTGCACGGGTGGAGCCAGGCACCATGCACCAATGGCACAGAACAGAGGAGGGGCGTGGCATGTCCACAAGCGCGGGAGGCACCACCACTGTTTAACAAGGAGGCAAATCTTTTCAAAAGACGCTGCTGGGTCAGCTGGATAGCCACCTGAGGGGTGGACCTCAACTACCACTTCGTGACACCCCAGGGGCCGAGGGGGCTTGACCCTGAGCACTGAAGCTGTGCTCCTCCAGGAAGCCCCAGCAGGACAGCAGGGTCACTGCTGCCCCTTAATCCTGGCACTCAGTGTCCCATACAGTCCTGCTGTGACCTCTACGGTCTAGGTGGTGTTGACACCTCCTTCCTGGCCAGTGTCCATTCCCAGGGAGTGGTCCCAGGTGTCTCTCACATCACACAAGACCTAAGCCACCATGGGGTCATCATCATCTGTTCCTTCTCCAGGGCCACAGGTCCCTCTAGCCCCCCTTCTGTCACCACACACCTTTGTGATGCTGGAGGGAGCTTGCTGGCACCTAGCGCTGAGCTCCATCCCCTAGCGCATCTCAGCCCCAGTGTCCCTGAGGTCCTCACCAAATGTGAAATTGGCTGGTGCTGTCAGAGGGCAGATGGCCAAGGAAGAAGCATGCCCATGGGCAGCGGGTGGGTGAGGGGCCGGGCCCAGACTGGAGACCAGGGCTATCATTGGTCCTGTGCGGCAGTCTGAGGGGCAGGTAGAAAGGCAGCCTCCAGGAGAGCTGGGTGGCCAGTGGGTGACAGCACTGCAGAGACCTCAGCAGAGGAGCCACAGCAAGAATGGAAGGACTGGCCTGGGACCATGACCAGTGTCCAGGAGGGACTGGCTGGGCCAGCCACATGTCTGGAGCCTCTGGCTGACCCAGGACCCTTGTGTTAAGGTCAGCCTGCAGCAGCCATGGCACGTGATAGTGACCACACACCACACCGGCACTATGATCAAGCCCCGAAGTGCTGGCTCAGCTGGGAAAAAGTAGTGCCAGGACCAGCACCCTGCCCTGGCACTCACCTGGTCCTGCCTTGCAGCAGAGGGGGGAGGCCTGAGGCCAGGGGCTGAGTTGGGGTCAGGACCAAGGCTGGACACCCAGGCACCTGGCTGGCCCTTCTTGTTCCTTCCTAGGGGCCTGAGAAGCAAGGCTTCCCCTCCTTCCTCTCCACCTCTTCTTGCCAGCCTAGCCCAGTGACCAGAGCCTGGCATCGCCAGTACCTCAGCCTGGCCCTGCCCATGAAGTTGCAAATCTTCCACTGGCATTTCAGCCCAGCCAGTGAGAACAGAGGCCTCTGTCATAAGGAGGAGCCATGGGGGTTGGGAGACCCCCCCTGGGGCACCTGTGCACACAGCATGATGCTCCTGACACCGCCCCCTAGGCTCTCACCTCTGGCCTTCTCATGTTCTTAGATCTGTTAAGAATCAACCCAGTGGGCCGGGAAGTTAGCTCAGTGGTTCCGGTGCCTGTCTTGCAAGCACAAGGGCCGGGGTTCAATTCCCTGGTAACCACATACAATACTGAGCATGGAGACTCACGCCCACCAGCAATCAACACCACATACCTCAGTGCCGGGCGTTGTAGCTCACACTTGTAACCCAGCCCTTGAGGCAGGAGGATTGCTGTGATGTGAGTTTGAGGCTGAGCTCAGGGCCAGCCTGAACTACAAAGCAAGACCCCGTCTCAAAAAAAAAAAAAAATCAACCCAGTGTCGGGCTAGAGATTTAGCTCAGTGGTTCCAGCACTGCTTGGCAAGCACAAGGTCCAGAGCTCAGTCGCTAGTACCATATATCACAATGCCGGGCATGGTGACTCACGCCTGTAATCCCAGCACTCTGGAGGCAGAGGCAGGAGGATTACTGTAAGTTTTAGGCTTACTTGGGCTACATAGTAAGTTCACAGACAGCCTGAACTACAAAGCAGGACCCTGTCTCAAAAAGAAAGAGAGAGAGAGAGAGAGAGAGAATCAACCTAGTATTTACAGAATGTCATTTATTCCCACAACAGAGAATTCTGAGTTCACCTGGCACTCTGATTGAATGAGATTTCTGTTTTGCGGGGAGTCCCTCAGGTCCCACCCTGTGCTGGTGCTTTTCACTTTGTGGACAAGGGAGGGTGTGAGGGCTTTGTCCCTGAGGAGGAAGCGCAGGGGCTGAAAACATCACCAGCACCAACATCAGCAGAAATGCTGACTATACACCCCACCCACCACTGTCACTGTGCTGACACTGCCAGAAGGAATAACACACCTACAGCAGCAGAGCCATCACCATCACCTACACCACTACTACCACCACCAGGCCAACGCTAACATGGACAGCAGAAACAACACAACATGCCAGGACACTATCATCACCAACACCACCAGTGGTCACAACACCCCGACACTAACCACAGTATCAACATTCCATCACCGCCAGCAATAGCAATCAAACATCAGACTGCCATCTCCAAACTGCCAATGATGCCACCACCCACCCCCTCCCCCAACACCAGCAAATACAATTGTAACAGCAACAAATATAATGTGCATGGATTAGAAGCCCTTTCCTCTCCTGAGATGAGATCTGGCAGTTGTCAAAGCAGGGCTGGGCCAGATCTCCACCATCAGCAGACCCTGAGGCACCTTTGTGCTCTACTTCCTTATACAGGTCAATCCAGAGGTGGAGCTATCGGCGCCAAGCCAGAATAACTCTATTTTGATAAGCAAAAAAGAAAAAACACAAAAGATAGAGTGCTTTTCCCAGCTGGGTCAGCTGCGTTTTTGAGGAGTTCTATAGCTCAGGCTGATGTCACACAATCCGCCTGCCTCAGCCTCCTGAGTAACTGGAACTACAGGCATATGTCATGTTCAGTTCATCAGCTGTTCCTATGGAGTCTTCCCCACAGACTTTCCCAAGGATTTCCCTAGTGGTCTCATGGCCGTATCAGTTACAAGAAAGATCCAGAAGTGGGGGCCAGCGATGTGAAGGACTCACAGCCCAGTGCAGAGAGGACCTGATGGGAGGTTGGCACCAGCTCCATGGGATCCTGACCCTGAATGCGGAGCCAGCACCCACTCACTGCAGCTGATGCATGAACATTTGCTGCTTTCCCTGGGTATCCATCCACAGGCACAGCCGCAGGACCAAGCAAATGCCAGAACCATGGACAGCAGCCGGGCTCTGGATCCAGGGCTGGCACACTCCAACAGGCTCTTGATCTCAGTGGGGGACTCATCTGCTGGTGGCAAGGACAGCATGGACCCAGCACAGAGGGAAGTGTTGCGCCCAGGGATGTCACAGGCAGATCAATGGCACTGTGCCACTCAGAATGCCACACGGCCTAAGCCCCCAGGTGATTTTTTTCCAGAATCTTCCACCTCATGGTTCCAGATAGAGCATGACTTCAGGCCTCGCAGACCATGGAAAGTGGAAGCAAGAATGAGGAGAAGACCTATAGACCACCCAAACATGGCATCATGGCAGACTGAGGCACTGCTCATGTCCCCTGCGGGACCTGACTCACACCATCCAGGTGGGCAGATGGTCATTGTCAGACTGCCTGGCACAGGGACCAGGATGAGGTCCAGGGTGGAAAGGGGTCCTTCCAATCCCATGCCCAGACACCTAGACTCTTCACTGTCCTCAGTCCATGGCCATCTCAAAGACACAGGGCCCCCTGGCAGCCGTACACTGGGCCCCCCACCCCTCAGAGCCCCCCACACACCCCCACAGCCAGGCCCAGGCTGGTCATTGCCTCCAGCTGACACCATTGTCCTCAGTGGCTCAGCTCCAGTGCCTGGAGCCTCACAGCACCCACAGGGTGCCCAGGCCTATGGCCGGCAACATCTATGCTGACCTTTGAGGGGCCCAGAGCCAGGTGGTCAGCCTCCTTTCTCTGCAGAATCCACATCACTTGCACCAGTGCCCATGCAGCATGGGCCCCTAGGGCCACACACAGGCCTATGTGCCACCACAGCCTTCCTGCCCTCCTTGGCCAATCTACCTCCACTCGCCCTCAGCCAGACAGGAGGCCTCGTTACCTTGGCTGTGCCCATTGAGGTGGGCAGAGGACACTGATGTAACCATAGCCTCCCTACTGGCATCAGCCTACCATTCAGGTCACCTGTCAAGATGTAGGGCCGAGGGGCCCTGAGTGCCTCCCCGGGACAGGTTCCCCTTTGCCCTCAGCCCCACGGACGTGAGGCAGTTGCTCCGTGGGGCCAGTGCATCCCAGGCCTGGGACTTGCCAGCACACTCACAGTGACAGCCACTGGCCAGGCAGTCTTCAGGGTCCCTCTGACCACCGCCATGGGGCTGCCCGCCTCCCCTGGGCCAGCGCGAGTGGCGGCTGCACAGTGACCTTGTGGTAACCCGAGTGCCATCCGTCAGCAGCTGGCCGCCAGGCTCCGGAACACTGCGGCAGCTCATCTGAATTCAAATTACCCTGGAGCCGCACACAGCGCCGGCCATAACTCAGGGCGTGCGAGGAGGAGCGGGCCGCGCAGATTGGACATTACCATACATTCCTGGGGCGTCGGACAGGCCGCTAATGAAAATATCAATCAAAAACTCGGCTGACTTAATGGTCAATTTAAATTAATTAATTGGGAGGAGAAAAAAGTTGAAGAGGGCCGCCTTGCTGGGCTCTGTCTCGGTGGGCCGTGAGGAGATACTTAGCCTGGCTGGCACAGCCCCTAGGCTGGCATACAGGGGCACCTTTGCCAGGGACCTTGGGCACATCCAAGCCCAGGCGACACTAGACTCAGATGGGCTTCTCTGTCCTAGGGACTAGCATGGCCTCCTGCAGGTCCCACCCATCACCAAGGAGCAGCACACACCCAAGGGTGTCAGCTAAAGCTTTCAGTCTGGGCCTGGTCTGTGAAATGCAGCACTTGGTGCATGCCGAACTCCTTGCAACAACAGATTTTCATCCACCCTCAGGATACCAGGGTGGCTGGGGCCTGAAGTATCTAATGGCCCTACAGCTGTTTGTAGCATCCACAATACCCTGGCTGCTTACCCTGGGCAGACCCAGGTTCTGTCAGGGAAACATGTCTATTGGCCGAAGGCTCCCCACTTCACAATGGAGAAACTGGCTCACAGGGCAGTGGAGACTAAGGCAGATCCAGGGACACAACTTCTGAACTGTAAATGTAACAGCCCAGGACATGTAGGACAAATCACCAGGGCCACATGCCAGGCAAAGCCTGCAGGAAGGGACCCACCTGAGCCGCATCAGGGGCATTTTATCTTGTGTGGAGTTTTTGTTGCCTAGGAAGCTGAGGAAGTGACCACAAGCCAAGCCCTAGGCTCCCAGGGAAGGAGGTAGGATTCCACCCTGCAGCCCACTCCTCAGACACAGGACTCAGGCATCCCAGTGCCTCCTAAGAAGGTTAACTGGGGACACTTCCACATCTGAGAAGAAACCAAAATACCAGGGGAGTGGTCAGCCTGCCACATCCAGCCCAGGCAGCCTTGGGCTCGAGGCAGGAGGCAGGTAGTCCCCAGGACCCTCCGCAGCTCCGCAGGATGGCAGGGGCAGAGTCCTCCAGCCCCTGCTGACCCAGTTCGACCACCTCCCCTGAACATGGGGAGATGAGAGATGAACAGGGTCTAGCCTGGGCTTGCTTTGTGCTCTGTTCTCACCAGGAGGAAAGTGAACACAAGAGCCCTGGCCCCAACCTGCACTATGGCACCATGGCACCAAGACCAGCCAAGCCCTGGGCCATTAAGCCTGAGGGTGGGGAGGACAGAACCCAATGGCTGACACAGATAGGGCACACAGGGCCTCCGACACCCCCAGGACCTTGAGGCCAACGATGTCCAAGTCTCACCAGCAGTCGGTGCACTGTCCACCCAACAGACTGAAAGCTGGCAGGCAGCGTCCCTGGGCCTGATCCCAAGGAGCCAGGCCACAGGCCAAGCACAGCAGGAGCCAGGGCTGGGTGCTGGGGCTGGGAGAGGCCCCAGGGGGCAGAGTGATGCCCGTTCCATCAGGGCCAGCAGCCAGGATACAGAGAAGGGTGCAGGCCAAGGAAGGAGTGCATCTGGGTCCGAGCCCACTCACCTCAGTCTCCCTTACAGCCATGATTGGGTCGTGCAGCACCAAGTGGGCCATGTCCCAACTCAGCATCACCCACTGTCCTGCCCAGAGCCAGCACCTCGGTGACCACGGCTGCAGTGGGCGGGGACAGGGCCTGGCACCTGAGGGGAGACACAGTGGAGATGGAGGGCAGGGAGTGGAGTCCCAGGGCACTCACCAGGCCCCAGTGAGGCTGGTATGTGGCATCGGCCTAGGCTCATCTTAGGAGCCAGTGGCCTTGGGATATGAGAGGAAAGGGAACTTGGGTTACAGCAAAAGCAGTAGCAGGGTCAGGACCAGCCTGGACTCTCAGAGGCTGTGGGGAGTGTCCTGTTCATCCTTAATGAACCCCACACATGCCAGCTCAGGGCCCCATGCATGCCCAGGGCAGGGACTCAGGCCTGTATTCTGGCCACATCTGACTCTGCCTATGTGTGGCCAGCCCTGGCCAGCAGGGCCTTAACGGCCCCTCCACAGGGCACTCAGAATAGCCTGCCCAGCGCCTAGGTGGAAGGGATGTGACCATCACCATTTGATCCCCACAACACATCTGGTCTGGCCAGGCCTGACTTTGCCAAGGCCATGGTTGGTGACCTGTCCCCAAGAGACACAGACCAGCAATGAGCTACCTGCTGACAGTCACATCTCCCCAGAAGTTAGTGCCATGGTTACTCCTGTGTAACCAGTCAATGGACCTCAGACCAAAGGGCTGGCCCAGCCCACACCCCAGACCCCAAGGCCGGCACAGTGCACACCAAAGCCAAGGCCACCTGGGGTCTCCACATGGCAGGGTGGCACTGCAAGGACACACAGTGCTGCCACACAGAGACCCTGGCCCAGAACTCTACCTTCCTCTTCAGTGAGCCATGTGGCAACAGGAGGCAACGCCCCACGTGGATGGGCAGAGCGGGTGAAGAGTACAGGCACGTAAACTGGGGTCCCTGCTCCCCGGAAGGAGTGAGCAGCCGGGACAGCCATTCCAGGGCCTGTCATCCCCATGCCTTTGTCCCCACGGAGAGGTAAGCAATCTCTTCCCCACCCGGACTCCCAGGATGCCCACCACTCACTCTTCAGAACACAGATGAGACCAGGAAAGTAGGAGCCAGGGCCCTGGGGCACAAGAATGGTGGACTGAGGGTGAACCTCGCTCAAGGGAGTACTGCATCCACCCAGCTTGGCTCACTGCCCAGGCTAGGTCGGGGACTGAGGGCGCCTTGTAGGGCTGAGCTCTGCTGCCACCCAATGGTCACTGTGGGGAGTACAGACAGAGCCACAGAGCTACAGCCTGGACGGGGTGGTTGCTGAGCCCAGGCCTACCAGAGTGGGTAAACACGATGGGTGCCCTGACAGCAATGGAATGCCCTGGGCTCCACACTCACCCTGGCAGCTATCAAACCCACTTCCTCTCCCAACTCACAATTCCCATGGGTGCTGAGAACCCCAGTTACCAGGGACCACGCACACAGCCTTGGGGCTTCCCCTACCAGCCTGCCCTACTGGACGTGTGCCTCAAGCCCTCAAGCCCAGAGTGCTCTGCCCTGTCACCACCCCTGATCTGAAGAATGGGACACCATGGCCAGCTCCTCCCTCAGCCCCTGTGGCCCAGCGTCTCCTGTGTCCCCTGAGTCTTCCCTGCCCTGTAGCTCCCTTGGCTCTAACATCAAGCCAGACATTCAGTTACTTTCCACCCTGGCCCACCCAGCAGCCCCAGGCTTCCAGGAACCAGCTCCTGCCTCCCCAGCCCTGCTGCCCAACCTGTGCCCAGCACGGAGTGGCCCTCACCTGGCCTCAGTGAGGGGTGTCCAGGGCTCCCAAGTGCACATTCAGGGAAGCATTCAGGACTGCCTCAGTTTCCCCAAGGTAGCATCCCACAGGCAGTCCTCTGACAGGACCTAGCCCCTCATGCTAGAGCCACAAAGAAGGGTGAGGTCACCCAGGGAGGGACCTCAGTAGGTCTGTCACAAACATCTCACCTGCCACCCCCTGTGTGCAGTGAGCTACTAGGCCCCATTAGGGCATGGCATGAACACGGCAAACACAATAAATCCTCTGGGAAGTCCTCAGGCTGAAGGGAAGAGAAACCAGAGCATGAGGGCCATCAAAACAGTAAACACGTGCCAGGCAGGTGCACCAACCCAAAAGTGACAATCTGTGTTAACCTTAGACAAAATTATCTCTAGGGACAAAGTAACTCAGTCTGTACTCATAAAACTTTCAATCCAGAGAAATGCATAATTGCAAATTCCCATCCACCAGCAGCCCTGGGAGAACAGAAGCTGCAGCTTTCCTGATACAGTACAATGCTAGGTCTCAGACAAGCAGAGAACACTGCCAGAGCTTCAAAATGCATTTTCTTTCCAAGTACTTACAGCATATCTAGAAAAACTGATCATATAAAGTTTCCACACATCTTTGACTATAACGATAATAAGTGAGGTGTCAGTAAACTAGGACAGGCACCACTACCCACCCCTACTGTGAAAAAAGAATAATAATAAGTATGAAAGGTAGGTAAACACTTGGATAAACTGTAGTCCTCTTATACTGTCGGTGGCGGTGGACAATGGTATAGCTATTATGGCCAACAGTATGTCAGTCCCTTGAAAAATTAAAAAACACAATTACTGTATGGCCCAGTGTTGTGGCCTATCTCTAGACACACACCCCCAAACCTCCATGCACTAATGGGTGGGACTTTTTAAAAGTAGATGGATCATGGGTGTGTGAATACAGAGTAAGGATGTGAAACTGGATGAGTCCTCAGATCAGTTCAGCACAGTTCTCAGAGTGTATGATGGGAAGGCCCACCCTGGGTGTAGGTGTACTGGTGAGCAAAAGGGAAAGGGAGACTATTGCTTCCTGACTGCCTTGCTCTGCCATGTGGCCCTGGCCTGGAGCCAGCCAACTATGGACTGAACCTCTATAAACTGGGAGCTAAAATAAACCTTTCTTCCTCTAACCTGTTGTTAGATAGTGCATCTCAATGACAAGAAAGTAACAAGACACCCAGCAATTCCACTTTTGGTATATACCTGAAAGAATGAAAAACATCAAAAAGATATTTTTGCCAGGCATGGTAGCTCACACCTATAATGCCAGCACTCGGGAGGCAGAGGCAGAAGGATTGCAGTGAGTTTGAGGCTAGCCTGGGCTACAAAGTGAGCTCAGGACCAGTTTGAACTATAAAGCCAGACCCTGTCTCAAAAAAAAAAAAAAAACTTTCTAAGATAGATGTAGTGGCTTATGCCTATAATCCCAGCATTCCAGGACATTGAGGCAGGTAGATTTCAATGTCAAATGCAGCATAAGAAACAGCAATTTAGCAAGAACCTAACTCAAAATTTTAAAAGGAACTAGGTAAGACATATGCCTAAAAAGTCAGCAAATTGGGAGACTAAGGCAGAAGGATTGTACATTCAAGTCCAGCCTGGACAACTTAGTGACTTAGACCTTGTCTCAAAATGAAAAATAAAAAGGGCTAGAGATATAGCTCAGTGTGAAGGCCCTGGCTGAATTTCCAGTCCTTGATACAAAAAGATTGGGCCAGAGATTTAGCTCAATGACAGTGTGCCTACCTGCTAGCATAAGGTCCTGAGTTCAGTCTCGGGTACCAGGCAAAAAAGATATTTTTGCACCAATGTTCAGAATAGTATTATTCACAATACCAAAAAGTAGGGCAGCTCAAATGCCTACCAGCAACGGGGGAGCTGAGGAGGAATGGAGTATATAGCTGATAAGATACTGTTCAGCTTTAATAGAAAGGACATGCTGACACCTGCCACCACAGGATGCAGAAGCAACAGGTTGGACCTGTATGAGGCCCTCAGGCAAAGTCCCCTGCAGATAACATCCACAGAAGCAGAAGGCTGGCTGCCAGGCCAGACAGAGTGGGCCAGTGTGTGCCAGGACATAGTTTCTGTCTCAGGTGTGAAAGCAGTCTGCAGATGGACAGCAGTGCTGGTATCACGTGAACATGCTTAAAGCCACCGAATTATACACATAACACCAGCAAATGTGGGGAAGTTGAGGCAAGAGAATCAAAATTTTGAGGATACCCTGGACAACTTAGTGAAAACTTATTTGAGCCTGTAGCCTTCGGGGCTGCGGGAACCAGCTTCTATCATCAGCCTGGCAAGTGGTCCCACAAGTGGATTGAGGTACACACTAGATGTTACAGAATCATTTTGAGATATGAATGAAAGCCAGCAAAGCTCCACATCCACTTGATTCTAACTTGCAGACTAAGAGCAGAATTGAAGCCTCAGAGAGTCTCCTGGGGCCTCTTCCCATGGCTCTGGGTCCTTTGCGCTGGCCTGAGATGGGAGGGGGGACCCGGGGAACAGGACAGGCCCTCAGCTAAGGACACCCATGATGGCGCCAACCCAGCAACAGGAACAGGTGTTAACGCTTGTGCAAGGCTGGTGTCTTTCAGAGCAGGGCCAAGACATGGCAACCTTAGAATACCTCAAGGAGGCCTAGACACTGCCTGGAGCCTGGGGTGGCAGGGATTCTACCGGTCATAATGCACTAGGCCTCTTGCTCATGCCCCAGGATGAGCCACTGTGCTCAGAGGCCCAGCACCCCATAGCAGAAGCAGTCACCCCAAACCAGACTATCTCACAGATACACTTGGAGCTCGCACACCCCCATATGCAGGCACAGGCTTGCACACCTATATAAGCAGACACATACACATGCTACACAGGTGTATAAAACACCCACCTGTATGCACAGACCCACAGTCAGACACAAAGGGCGCACACACCACACCAGCTACACAGCCACATGTGCACATGCAGACCAGGGAAGGCGGGTGGGCGCAGGCACACACTCGAGTGAACACCTGTGTGTGCAGTGCTCACAGAGCAGGTGTGCACCTTGGCACACTGATGCACATCCGTGGGTGTGCATGAAGGTGCTCTGAGCACACACGCACCTCCCACATCCCAAACAGCAAGACATTTACAAGTCTTGTTATTTAAACCAATGCAAAGAGCTAAAAGTCCATAAAAGGTTCTAAAAAAGAAACGAGATAATTTGAAAATTCAGATACTCTCCTAAATAACTCCCAGGTCAGAGAGTAAATAAAACACACATGACAGGCGATTTTACAATTATACGGGAAGAAAAACTGCACGTCCACCGAGCGGCTTCAGGAGTTGGCAGAGAATTCACAACCTTAATGTTTTTATTACTGAGCAAGAGCAACGGAAAATAAATGAACTAAACATTCAACACAAGAAGGGAAAACAGAACAATAAAGTAAACCCACGGGAGGCAGGAAAGGGGGGGATGAAGATAGAGGCGGAATTAATGAATTGGAAACAAGAAAAATGGGAGAGCCCATCAGTAAATCCAAGAGCTGGTTCTTCTAAATAAATAAATAAATAAATAAATTTTAAAAATCAGTGGAGAGAGAAAACACAAGAGCCCACAAGGACCGAGGAGGAGGGAAGCCAGAGCAGCGAAGGAGATCGAAAGTGACAAGTCAATACATCCGATATTCGTGATGACATTGACAATTTTCTAAGACAATATAAATCTCCAAAATTAACTTAAAGATGCTTTAGAAAAAAAACACTTCATCCATCAGTGGAGATGTGGAAGAGGCACACGATCAGGGTCTCGGCTTCCTGCGCAGCATGGCACACGCTGGAACCCTACTTTCATTGACCTGTTGAGAGCCAAGGAGCTCAGGGTCCACAGAACCTTGGCACACAGCGGAACACAAAGGGCCACCAGCCAGCCGCAAATGAGCCAAGGAGACATTCACACAGCCGACTCAGGCAGCCCCATCGCTGCCCCACAGGCCCCCAACATTGACCAGGTGCACAGGAGACTGCCAGTCCTTCTGTCAGGCTCAGATCACAAGGGACACACCTGGAGGCTCCCAACCACTGCCCAGCCAGCACCAGTCCCTACAGGCCCAGCATTTCTGTCCCATCTCTTTGTCAATCTCTTTCCCATCCCTCTGTGCAGTCTTCTGGAGGGCTGTCTGGGGAAAACTGTAAAAGAACAGAATATCCTCATGTTTTATAGAACTTGTTTACAAAACCATCTGGGGCTGTTTTCTTGGCAGGAAGTTTTATTTTTAATTTTTTTTTTTTTTTTTTTGGCATCTTTTGAGAGAGGATCTCACTATACAGTTCAGGATGGCCTTGAATTCACTGTGCAGCCCAGGCTGGCCTCAAACTTGCAGTGATCCTCCGGTCTCAGCTTCCCAAGCTTCCCAGCTTCTCTGGGATAACAGGCAGGCACCACCACGTTTGGCCTGGAAGGAAGTTTTTGAGCTACTGTTTTGCTCTGTTCAGTGATCACAGCACTATTTGTAGACTGTCTTTCTCCTTGAGTCAGTTTTTGGCAATGTTTTTCCAGGCCCTTGTCCATTTTCTCCACTGTTTTATGACCTCTCACAGCCTGTATAGTTTTGTGCATTTTTTCACTCCTAGTAATATTTTTTGCTTGTTCTTTTACCCCGTCAAGCTCAGTGGGTATTTATTAACTTGTTAGTCTTTGAAAGATGAGGATTATGGGTCTTTGTTGCTGTGTCACAGTTTCTTTAGCTGTTTTTGGTTTTGGTTTCTGGTTGTACCGGGAATTGAACCCAGGAAATATTGGACAGCATTCACCAGCCTTTTTTATTTCATGTCTTTCTAAGGCACCCAGGCTGGCCTGGAATTTGTCATCTTCCTGCCTCCATCCACGGCACCTGGGATCACAGGCATGGCCCTTGCCCAGCTGGCTTGCCATCCTGCCCTCAGCTTACAAGCTCCTCTCTGCCTTTCTCTTTTTGGCTTTAACCTTTCTTTCCCTAATTTAAGGGTCACAATGACAGCTTGGGACTAAGCTAGTTCCTGCCTATTTTTGTACAGGCCGAATGCTACAATTGGCAGCCACATTTTTCAAGAGTTAAAGAGGAGAAAGAGAGGGAAACAGTCATATTCAGGACAGACCACCTAATCGCCTTCAAAACCTATATGAAACTCAGTGGTTCTGGCACCTGCCTGGCAAGCACAAGGTCCCGAGTTTGATCCCCAGTAACCACATATCACAATGCCAGCTGTGGTGACTCATACCCATTCGCAATCAGTATCACACACCACAGTACTGGGCGTGGTGGCTCACACATGTAATCCCAGCACTCGGGAGGCAGAGGTAGGAGGATTGCTGTGAGTTTGAGGCTTGCCTGGGCTACATAGTGAGCTCAGGGCCAGCCTAAACTACAAAGCAAGACCTTGTCTCAAAAAAAACCAAAAAAACAAAAAACAAAAAACTTCAATATGTACTAGCTCTCCTTTAAAAGAAAAAGCTTTGCCAAACTGTCCTGATTTCTCAAACTGGACACTGAATTTGTTAATTATCTGCTTCTTTCAGCATCACCCATGGTTGTAATTCCCTCCTGCACACACCCTCAGGTGGACATCTGGGTCTCCAGTGCTGAGTGTCTTCTAACTTCGACCATAATTTCTTCTTTGGCCCATGAGTTATATAAAGTGCACCCCTTGGAATTTTCTACACAGGTTTTAATTTGCCATCGTTCTGTCACTGAGCTGTGGTCAGCAGTAGGATGATGTAACCCCGAGTCCCTGAAGTGTACTAATGTCTTCTTCTGTCCTAGGTGAGGCTGTGGCCTCCAGGCTCAGATCCCACATCCCTGGGACGCTAGGCCTTGGGTTCTTAGGAGCCACGTGCAGGGACACTATCCACTCGAGGTCCTGAGCCAGAGCAGCCTAAGCTGTGTTCTTTTTTATTTATTTATTTTTTAGGTTTTTTGAGACAGGGTCTCGCTTTGTAGTTCAGGCTGGCTCTAAGCTCAGCCTCAAACTCATCACAGCAATCCTCCTGCCTCTGCCTGCCTAGTGCTGGGATTACAGGCGTGAGCCACCACGCCTGGCACTGTGGTATGTGGTACTGGCTGCTGCTGGGCGTGAGTCTCCACAACCAGTATACCGGGGATCAAACCCGGGTCCTTGCGCTTGCAAGACAGGCGCCGGAACCATTGAACTAAATCCCTGGCCCCTAAGCTGTGTTCTTACTGCTTTGAGCCTAACTGGCCAGTAACTAAAGACAACCCAGATCTGTGTTAGGACAGTAGATGTGTACATTTCTTGTAATTCAGTCAGTTTTTGCTATAGCATAACTTCCAGGAACAGCCAAATTAGTGGGGGTTTTCCCCATTCACTGGAATTTTTTTTTTTTTTTTTGAGTCAGGGTCTTTCTTTGTGGTTCAGGCTGGTCCTGAGCTCAGCCTCAAACACACATCACAGCAATCCTCCTGCCTCTGCCTTCCCAGGGCTGGGATTACAGGCGCGAGCAACCACGCCCGGCACTGTGGTATTGGTACTGATTGCTGCTGAGCATGAGTCTCCACGCCCAGTATTGTATGTGGTTAACCGGAGATCAAACCCAGGTCCTTGCGTTTGCAAGACAGGCACCGGAACCACTGAGCTAAATCCCCGGCCCCATCACTGGAAATTTTTATCTTCCTTCACTTACAGTCACTGATGCATGGACTCAATTTAATATCTTGTTTTTTCCTTCCATCCCTCCATTCAAGTCCTATGCCTCCTTGTTTCCTCCTGCCCCAGGATCTTTGCATTGGCTACTTCCTAAGTAGAACATGCTTTGCCAGTTCATCTCGACTCTTGCCTCCTCCAGTCAAAAGCACTGCCCAGGACCAGCCATGGATGCCCATGACGAGTGAGGTGGTGGGTACCTGAAAACTGGGCTTCAGGGGTCTAGAGATGGTATAGGCCCAAGCCCCCTCCTGCCCCACCCAAGGGGGTCCAGGCTGACTCCAAGCTGCTGACAAGCCTGCTCTCACAGGATGCAGGGCCTTGCCAGGGAGAAAGTCCCAGGAGGCAGCACTGCAGGGAAGAGCCACAGTTTCACCCACACTCACCCAGCAGACACAGAGCCCTTCAAGCACATCCTCAGACACTAGCAGAGGGCCCGTACGGTACCCCACCTGGCCAGTGGCTTCTGGCTACAGAGGCTCCACTGACCTCTGCTCCAAAGGCTTGAGACTGACTCTCCAGGCCTCACAACCCCCTCCAGGGAGGTGTGGGGGCTCCTGGCTCAGGCCTACTCAGGCCCAGGTACTTCCTGGGTGGAGAAGACTGGAGTGTCAGAAGATGCCAGTGTGGTGTTGGGGACAGTGAGGGACCAGAAAGAGACTGCCCCACCAGAGGTCCCTGCCGTAGGCTCATCCTCAGGCAGGAAGTGCACGTGGCCCATAGGCCCACAGGGCCAAAAGCCAGGCTGGAGAGTAGGAGCCAGGCATCACTCTCCACAGGGCTGTGGGGAGGCCCCAGAGAGGCAACTCCCACCTGTTTAACCAGGATTCAGTAAAGAGCATGCTGAAGCGGCCTCCACATAGTGGGACAGCGCTGCCCTGGAGTGTGGAACAGGAACCACAGGCATTACAGCGCTGCTCACCCCATCCACCAGGGCGGCGGGGCAGAGCAGGTAAGGTCTTGCTGAGGGGCACTGAGCTCCAGCACCAGAGATACTGAGTTCTGGAAGAGATGGTGCTACCTCAGTGCCTCTGAACTGGATGGTGAATGTGACAGTGCACACTTGTAATACCAGCTACTCAGGGAGGCTGAAGCAGGGCCATCTCAAGTTCAAAACAGCCTTGATAGCAACTTAAGGATGTCCTGTCTCAATAAAGAGGGCTAGAGATGTAGTTCAGTATAGAATCTCCAGGGTTCAATTCCCAGTACCAGAAAAAATAAAGAGAGGCTAGCAAAACACCACTGCCTCCCCCACACACACCCATGAGGGCAGAAGAAAGACATCAGCCAAGGTGCGATGGAGGGTGGGGGCCTGCTCAGCCAAAGGGCTGGGGTACCAGGGTCCTTGAGGACACTGGCAGCTGGCACTGTCCTGTCCTCCTCAGGGAGAAGTGTGTGGACACACAGACAGGGACAGGGACAGGGACAAGGAGGGTGGCACAGGGAAGAGTAAGGCGGGAACTAGTCCCAGGTTCCAGCAAAGGGCCGATGACAAGCAACAGTGAAGAGCAGGTGTTACTGCAACCCAAGGGTGCCCACACCCAGTTGAGGGCACCAACAGGGCAGGGAAGGACGGGCAGGAGGGGCATGAGGGCGCAGCCACCAAGTCTGGAGTGCAGAGGAAGTGGTGTGGGCAGAGCCAGGACGTGGCCCTTGGCAGTGCTGGGCAGGGGCGCAGAGCAAGACTGCCTGTCCTTCCCCAGGAGAACCTGCTCCTGAGGGCCGCAGACACTGCAAACCATGGTGAGGGCCACCACCCGGCAGGGGATGCTGGGCACCTGGGAGCTGTGCCCGAGGGTGTCAGCTGGGTTCTCCAAAGGAGGACAGGGACCCCCCTGGCAGTGCTCGAGACAAGAACGCAGAGCTGTGGCAGGGTAGGGTCCTTAGTGCAGCCAACTTTGCCACACAGTGCCACCCAGCTCAAGATCAGGGTAGTTCCTGTCTCAATGCCCAGTCTGGAAGGGGACCCGCCAAGGGACAGCTTGAGGGGGGCCCAGACCAGGAGGCCTCCCTGTGACCAGCCACACCCACTAAGCTTCTACCCTCCTCTCAGACACCTTGTGTGCACCTCAGGCTCAGGGCCCCTCAGGCAGTATAACGACAGGTCCTGGGGAACTTGGCCTGAAAACACAATTCCTTCCCCAGACCTGCCCACCTAGGCCTTGCACTCAACCCACCAAGGGACATTCTGGGCCAGCTGGGAGAAAGGAAATTTCTCCAAAGATGATTGCTCCTATCAGGGTGGCAAACCTCTTCCTCTCAGTATGTCCCTCAGATCAAGTCTTGGTAAAGATCCCTGCAAAGGGCTGGGGATTTAGCTCAGTGGTTCCGGTGCCTGTCTTACAAGCACAAGGGCCCAGGTTCCATCCCCTGATAACCACATACAATACTGGGCATGGAGACTCACACCCAGCAGCAATCAGTATCACATACCACAGTGCCGGGCATGGTGGCTCACGCCTGTAATCCCAGCACTCAGGAGGCAAAGGCAGGAGGATTGCTATGATGTGAGTTTGAGGCTGAGCTCAGGGCCAGCAGGTACTACAAAGCAAGAGCCTATTTAAAAAAAATTTAAAAATTTTAAAAAATCCCTGCAAATTTCTGACCTGCTGGAGCCATGCTCTGAGCAGCACCAAGCCAGGACAGCAGGCCTCTTGTCACCATGGCAGGAACCCAGACTAAGAGGCCAAGCAGAGCAATGTGTTTTATTGAACTCACAGACGAGGTGCCAGTGAATGGCCACATAACCACTTCCAGGATGGCATCCTCAGCCCCCAGCCTGCACAGCAGTGCCAGGCCATGTGGCCTGAGCCAGCACATAGGCCTGGAGGCCATGTGGACTGAGCCAGCACAGGACAACTGGCTCTAAGGAGTCGCCCAGACAGGCCCATTGCTGTGACTGCACTAAACCCCAGCCCCAGGATCCTAGCAACAATCCCCATCTGCTCTTCACAGTAGGCTTCTTACAAAAGGACTATAGCTCAACTCATATGTAATACAATGTCCTTCTGAAAACTCATTTCAAAATAGAGATGCTCTCCCTGAACTGTAAAAGCCATAAAAATGCAAAATACTTCTTTAGGAAAAACTGAGCCAAAATTAGTCCCCAAAGTTCAAAACAGCAGGAAACAGTTTCAGTGGCTGTAGGAGTGGCGACAAGCAGCCAGGTCAGTTGTTCTCAATCTGCTCTAGGTCCAGGTCGCCGTGGTCCAGAGGGAAGACACCCTCTTCGCCAGTGCTGTCCCAGTCACTGGGGTCCCCACTGCTTTCACCCTCACCTTCGCCAGTCTCAGACTCCCTAGCAGCCCATGGGCTGGTAGGGCAGGGCTGGGCAGCTCTGGGGCTAGAGCCAGGGGTAGCAATGCCCATGAGGCTCTGTGAATCACATGGGGACGACACAACCGTCTTAGCCTGGGTATCGTCCTCCTCATCGTCTTCGTAGTCCAGTGAGCAGAGGCTCTTTGAGTTCTTTAATGTCTGCAACAGAAAAGTCACAGGCTGAATGTGAGGCAGCACCATCTAGCCCATAGCCTGCATGTGCTGTCAGCCCAGTCCCACATTCCCTGTGGCAGGCTGCCATGGCACCTGTTGAGGTCCCACTGAGACCGAGGGCACCTGGCTCGTAAGGCCTGACACTTAGTAAGACCCAGGTGCCCAGGGGGCTGAGTGTGGGCTGCCCTCTGGGGGCCGCTCCTCTTTGTCCATTTCTGGGTGGGAAAGGCAGTACTAGGCATGGAACTCAGGACCTTTACACTGAACTACATCCCTGTCTTTTTTTTTTTTTTTTTTTTTTGAGACAGGGTGTTGTTACGTTGCTGAGGTTGAGCTCCAACTTGCCACCTTGCTGCCTCAGACTCCCTGTGCTCTAGGGTGACAGGCATGCACTGCCACACAGACAAGCCTTGTCTCACACTAAGCGGACAGGCTCAGGGAGAAGCCCAGGTACCCATCTCCAACAACCTGCCTGCGGCCTAGGGAGGCATCCGAGTCCCAGCCCTCAGCCAGCACACCTGAGACCAACACAGAGAGGGCTACAGCCCTCAGAGGTGCCTGGCAAAGCCCTGACCCCACTGTCAGGTGGCATGGCCTCACCCTCTGGCTGTGCTGCCCTCTTCCCCACAGGCTTTGCCCATCCATTTAGCCTCATGCCTGCACCCCAGGCCAAGCTCTCCCAGCCTCAGAATCCTATCCTGTCTACTGGGGGACCACTCCCATATGGCCTCCTGAGGCTGTACCACACACCCATCTCATTTCTGATGACTCCTCAGGGCCAGGTCTCATGTCCCTTGTCCTACAGAGCCCAGGCCCACCCACCACCATTCCCTGCACACTCTAGCCTAGCCCCTCAGGGCTTCCTGCCTGGGTGCCACCTGCTGAGGCCCAGGTCGGGCTGCTCTCCTGAGCCTGAAGTGACATCATGGCCAGGCCCAAGGGCTGTGGGTGCTGGGCACCATTACATATGAAGTGGCACACAACAGTGGACACAGCATGCCAGGACAAGAGCAACACTGCCTCTTATGACACCTAACCCAGCAGCAATGGCTCCTCACAACCATGAGCAGCCATGTGGGCACACAATGGGAAATCTATTCTCTGGCTAACAGTCCCACAGCAACATGAAACACATGCACATGTCCCGGAGCAGGGCAGAGCACCTTTCAGAAGGTAGTACTTTGAAGGAAATCACTTGTTTGCACAAGACAAACTGCTATATTTTTGTTGTTGTTCCAACTATAAAAAGTAAATGTTTTAGAATATTTTGAAGAACCAAGTCACTCAAAATAGAATTAGCTTCATTTTTGCACATCATTTTTTTTTTTTCTAAATCAAAGTAAACTTGATTGATATCTCTTAAATGCGAACTCCACTGGTGGGAGGACACAGCTGGTGCCTAACCTGGTGGGCAGAGCCACTGCACACGCAGCTGAGCGGCAGGCACCACTGTGAACAGCCAGATCTTCAGTTTTTTGTGACTGATTTTTTTTTTTTTTTTTTTGAGACAGAGTCTCACTTTTGTAGTTCAGGCTGGTCCTGAACTCCCTATGTAGCCCAGGTAAGCCTTGAACTCACAGCAATCCTCTTGCCTCTGCTTCCTGAGTGCTGGGGTTACAGACATGAGCCACCATGCGTGGCACTGTGGTATGTGGTTACTGGGGATCAAACTTGGGACCTTATGCTTGCCATGCAGATGCTGGAACCACTGAGCAAATCCTCAGCCCCCAGATCTTCAGTCTTAATAGCTACACTGTGCTTTGGTTCACAGCATAGAAGCCTCTGTGGACAGACTGGGCCTGTGATGTGCAGGAGCCACTGTTAGGCTCTGTCACCCTCTCGCTCACCTAGATCACATCTGTGCAGCTCTGGCTAGAAACCAGCCATATCCTCTGCCTCAGCTCCTCAACACCACCTGCTGTTCAACAAAGACAGCACTTGTGGTGCTGAGAGCAAGATACCCACAACAGCACAGCACAGCGGGGATGGTGAGGCCACATCACAGCCACCATCTGGCCTGCAAGCTGGGGCTCCCGCAGTGCAATGCATGGCACACTGCAGCTCTGTACCCAGAGTCTTGGCCCCAGCTCCACCTCAGACTCTGGACCTCGGATGGTCTCTGGGCTGGATACACAACACCAACTGTGGGCAGGACTGCCTCTCAGCACAGCTGCACCTACAGCTGCTCACTCAGTGACAAAGAAGCCGGTGAGATCCAGGGAGAAAACATAACCCTCCCATAGCCACTCACCTGCACCAACCTCCACTTGCCAAGGACTCCCTTTGCCAAGCAATCACTCTGTACTGAGGGCAAAAGCCCTGCTCACTGTGAGCAGTCATATCCCTAGCCAGTGCCAGGTGGGGCAGTGCCTAGACACAGCCAGAACACCTAAATGCCAAGCCACGGCCCCAGGCATGGCCAAGAAATGGGGACAGATGGCTGCCAAGGAAAGGAGAGACCAGCCTGTCCTGACCCATGGCATGGGACAACCCATAACTCAGTCAGGGTAGGGCGGCCATGTGGGGTGTCCACAGGCATGTGCCTGTGCTCTTCCTGGTGAACACACTGGACCTGTCTCCTCACTGACCTCAGAAGCTGTGCTCCACGTACCCCAGCAGCTCAAGGGGAGAATGGAAATGTGAGTTTCTGATGTGGAGCAGGAATGGCAGCACCCCGGCCCATGGTAGCCCCACACTGCAGGTAGGGGCGGGTGGTCTTCTCAGGGCACCTTCGCCCTAGCAACACTCAAGACAAATGCAGTCTTAATAGCAAGGGCCTCCAGAGAGGGGCCTACAGGCCATGGGAGGATGGCTAGGCTCAGAGGAACAGAAGTTACACATAGTACTGGAGTCAGGGATATCAGGAGCCTGGCCAGCAGGCAATGTGACTGGTACTATATTTCAGGTATCCCCAGAATACAAGATGGTAGCCAAGAAGAGCCACCACACCCGGAGACCCAGGGGCAACCTGAAGGGACAGAGGGCACCTGGCCAAGCTGGAGCAGTGGGACTGCAAGCCAGAGCCTCATGTACCAAGGCATGGTCCCCATGCAAATGTGACAGCATGGGGTCCAAGCAGATCATACTTTTTATTTTGTCGTTTTGATTTATGTTTAGCTGCCTCCAATACTGAATAAACGGTTTTAAGGATCACCTCTACTTTAACCTTTTTATTTTTCCTGTCAATTATTTTATTATTCTACTTTGGGTGTGATGGTGACAAAATGTGTCAGCTCAGAACCAAGGGACACAGCTGCAGGAGGTCACATGCCAGGCCACCACCACTGGCCATAGAGGGTTCCATGTGGCAAGCAGAGGTGGGAAGGTCACACAGCCCCAGGGTAGAACATCCCAAAGGTGCAGGGTTGGGGGCATGGATAGCATCAGTAGGGAAGTGGCCGGGCTGCAATATCAGGCCCTCAGCCTCTTGTGCAGTTTGAGGCCAACTAGGGCCAGTTTAGGAGATCATGGGCCCAGGGTACAACAATAAAGGGGCTACAGATGGAGTTCAGTGGTACAGTGCCAGCCAGAGGAGTAAGGGCCTGGGTCTTATACCCAGGACCACAAGGGAAAAAAAGGCAGCCACAGATCAAGCTGGCTCTGCCCAGAGGTGGAAAAGCATCTGCCACTTGCCCTTCACACTGACCAGGAAGAGGGCAGGGCAGGTAAGCCATGTCCTGCAGGGACATCCAGACATGGCACTCGACTACTGCACTCAACCTGATTGGGCAAACCTAACAGGAGTTCGAGAACAAGGGCAGGAAGCAGAGGAAGCTTGATCTTCTGATGTTCCTGTGGTGGTTTCAACTCATCCTCTCCTGACCCACCTGCTGAGACACAGTCTCCACATGGTGCTGCTAGGAAGAGAGTCACCAGCAAGCCTCCTATGTGGAACTAGAGGAACCAGCTAAAGCCCAATTTGTCCTTCCATCCCTTCTGTGCATAACACTATCACTGATGGATGCAGCCACATGGCACCATGTTGGAACAAAGACCAGGCCCCAATCAGACCTGAAACCTATCAGCACGTTGACCTTGGGCCCCAGCCAACAGGACTGAGAGCGCTTTGTATACACATTTCCCAGTCTGCAGAAATGTCACCACAGCAGCACTCCACACGCTGGCACTGCTGAGTGTGCATGAACAAAAGTACCCTCCCTGTGCGCTGAGCTTCAGAACCATGGTGTGGCTACAGGAGCTGAGCCTGACTGACAGCTGTGGATGGTGCCATCTGTCCAATGAGCACTTCCCAGAGGGCCAAGCATGCTCCATGCACCCATGCCAGTCCAGCTGGCCCTGGGCTCTCATGCCCCACTGTGATTCCTGACCACAGAGCTAACTTGTCCCTGACAGAGAAATGTCTCCAGCCTGTTCTCCCCATCTCACTGATAGTACAATTTTGGCTCTAACACAGAAACAGAAATTTCTAAATGTTTTCTGTGAAAATACTTGGCCCTAGGGTTTGAGATGGGTGGCCCCAGCCACCTTGCACTCCCCCTGTGCAGGGAACTTTCCCCCTCCACATCCAGATTCCCTCAGTAACTGTCATGCTTACTATCTGCTCCAGTCTGGAAAGTGAAAACTCTAGCTCTTGACATTTGCAGCACCTGTAAACCAGCTCCTTATCCCCCTCTTGCCCAACACACCCAATCAGGTCTGGACTGTCAAGGAGCCTGCTCTGCCCAGAGCCACCCAGAACCCTGCCATGCCAGCAAGAAGCTGTGGAGCTGGGCAGCTCCACATGCAGGCTATGATGCCATTCCTGCAGCACAGTGCCTCAAGGCAGCTCCTGCAGGCCTGGGACAGGCTCAGGATGCACAGGTGACAGCTCTTCAGGGCTCCGCTCTTCTTTGCACAGGATGCCCTACATATAAGCTGCTGCCACTGCCTCCCCCAAACTATCTGAAACCTTACCACTAAAGCTCCAGGTCAAGCCACTGAACAGTTGACACTATCATCTGCTACTTCTGCATATCTACATCAATTGAGTTTTCCACAGTGCCAGCTTCCTTCCAGACCCTTCAAAAGGAACTGTGCCCAAGAGGAGCAGTGACGTCCTGAGTACAGCTTGAACAAGCTTGAGCTTGGCAGGGTCCCTGATGGAGTCTCATATTACCCCAGCAAGGAGGCAAGTAACTCTCAAAGTGAGCCACTCCAGGAGGCTGCCTCCTTGGGGATCACACACAACTCCTCCTGCCTCACCAAGCCTGGGGCCCAGAATGGCTTTGAGCATGGCTCAGCTCTGGGACTAAGAAGCTGGGACAGGCAGGACCCCACCTGGCCTGCAGGAGGATGAGACAGATTCCACAGAAACCACCCTGTCACCTCCCAGTGCCAACCTAACCACGTGATCCACCCGCACCCAGAAACAACAAGGAAGCCTCACCCGGGTCATCTTAAGAAAGTCCAAGGATGGGCGTGTCCACCTGGTGTCCTCTTCTCGCCTGCGCTTGCGCCGGCCCCTCCTCCCGCCCAGCACACAGGGCTGTGAGCGGCATCGTAGCAGGCCATGGTGCCGGCCAAGCTCAGGTGTGGACGTGGGGGTGCTGCTGGCTGAGGGCAGGTGGGTGCCAGCGTCCACAAGGTGCTCCTGTGAGAGGGACAGGCGGCGTCTCAAGGATAGCGGGCAGGGCTCTGTGGGTTGCCAGGACGGCTCTGAGCCCATGCTGCCCTCACTGGTGTCCACGAAGCCACTGCTGGCGGAGGCTGGCCGGGGCACCATGGGCGAAGCAGGGCCAGCAGATGACCTGGGGCTCCTAGGCAGGGCTGCATTCCCAAGGCCACTACAGCGCTGTAGTGTGGCACTCCCACCACTGTTGCATCGCCTCTTAGAGACTGGGGTCCAGACCTTGGAGCCACCAGGGCGCCACGGTGACCAGCAACGAGCCAGTTCCTCTGGCTCAGACAGGGACCGGCAGTGCCGCTTGGTTGGCGGTGCTGCAGGTGGCCCCGTGCTCTCCTGAAGGTCCACAGCACTGCCCATGCCCAGGCCACAGAACAGCCCTGGGGACTCTGGCCGCCACTGGATACTCTGGGCCTGAGCAGCACCACAGGAAGTCGGCGGGAATGGACAGGAATGACCTGCAGCTGCTGCTTGCCTTCCAGTGGGCCATCCTCCTCGAAAGGCCTTCCAGGGGCTCCTGTCCACTGAGGAGACATGAGGGTGGGAGAAGAGACAAGTGAGTGGGGGCCTCCTCCCAGCCCAAAGAGCATAAGCCAACTAGCCAGGCTCCCCAAGTCCCCAGACTCCTCCTCAGGCCTAGGCCATTTTCGCCTTGCCGTCTGCAGTCTCCCCATCATTGAGAAGCCCCCAGGTTTCCCAAAACACTTACCACTGACCTCCAAAGGGAACAAGTGGCCACTTCTGGTCAGTCTCTCACCAGAACACTAAAAATGATAAGAGAAGTTTCAGTGCTACAACATCCATATGAAAATGCACAAAGAAAAAGATATCCCTATGTTTTTTTCACTGTAATAAATTCGACTTTTCCTAACACACTCTTTGGTGATAAAAAGAGAAGCACTGAACTCTGGTACACATTTCTTAATAAGGGTTTTTTAAAACCTAACAAGATCCAGTGAGTAATTACATGCTGCTCTTCAGATCCACCAAGCGCGCTGCCTTCATTCCTCTGCCCTCCTCTGGGATCACATCAGCTTTTACAAGCCTCTCACACCTCGCCACTCCACAATGAAGGTATAAGCCAGCTTATAACAGCTGACACATGATTTGTGCCCCAAGCCAGACTTGGAGGGTGCCTAGTCGTAGGAGGTATCCAGATGGCAGGGGCCCTCCTCTGAGAAGGCAGGAGAATCACTGCACAGAGGAGCTTTGAGAGGTGGTGAAGGGCATGTTGGCAAACTTCACAAGGCTTTTTCCTAGGCTACAATTTTACCCACAAAACCTCATGCTTTGTGTGAGGAATAAAAGTTGGGCTGTGACCCAGAGAAAGACACACTGATAGGCATACTGTGCAGACAGGCTGTCCTGAGCAGTGGGCCCCACACTGTGTGAAGCAAGTGCCCTTGGCTGCATGGGGACTGGCATGGGCATGGGCACCAGGTGAGCTTCAAGTTCAGCTGAACAGAAAAGAAAATGGTCCTGCACACCACTAATAACTCCAGCTGGCCCAGGACCTGAGACATTCATGCCATAGTGCAAACCATCAGGGCAGCTGCCAGCCTCTCTGTCATGGCTGAACATCCTCCAGCCCTGAGGCCAACACCCTCTACCAGTCCAGAGGGCCTAGCCACAGCCCCACGCACACCTGAGCAATCTTACAAACACAGCACAGCAACCCCTCCCCCCTTCCCTATCTGCTCCCCAGAAGGCGATCACCCAGGACTACAGCCCATAGCAAAGCAGGTCTAGGCACAGAAAGATGGCCACTGTCCCCTGCTCTCAGGAGCTGCCCTCAGCCCATCCCATGTGATGGCCCCACCCTGTCCACTCATCCCCCTTCCAGCACCCAGGTCCAACACCTCCAGCCATCATCAGCACAGCTCCATGAGGTGAGGTAGGGGCAGTGTCCTCTTCAGCACTCATACCTATAGTCACTGGCCATCAGCCAGTCCGTCCTCCAACCTAAAGCTGTGCTTGATCAGACACAACTGAGCTCCAGGCCAAGCAGCCTGCTGAGTCCCACAGGGGCCAATGAAGGATGTCAGAACTTGCCCACCTCCAGGGTCACAGTGACACATGTGCCCACTCCCCCACACCATGGATCACACATACCCACTACACAAAGCCAACTGGAGACCCCATAAGTCTGATAGTGCCCAGGCACTACAGGAAGTTCACAGCCAACCCCAGAGGCCATGGATTATATGACCTGAATCAGAAATGAGGCAGCAACAGGGTGGGGAAGATCAAGGGCCACCAGGGAAGAAGGCGGAAAGGGTAATGTGGCCATGGAGGAGACTCAAAACGACCTGCTCCCCAGCTGAAGATGCCATCAAACCATCCAATACCACAGCTGCTGCAACTTATTATTACACCAAAATCAAACTCGGCTCCTCAGCCCCATGCTGTGGCCACTGCTGGATCTTCAAACATGAGTCCCCACACAGCATCATGGAACAGGATCAAATATTTCTGCAGTTAGGCTGGAAATGGTAGCGCACACCTGTAATCCCAGCACTCAGGAGGCTGAAACAGGAGGATTGCTATGAGTCCCAGAATAGCCTGGGCTACATAATGAGTTTAGGGTTGGCCTAAACTACATAGCAAGACACTGTAACAAAAAAAAAAAAAAAAAAAAAATCTACAATTGATTTTTATTGTTTTTTTTTTTTTAAATAAAAATTTACTGTCCTATGGGCCAGGGATTTAGCTCAAGTGGTACTGTGCCCACCTTGTAAGCATAAGGATCTGAGTTCGATCCCCAGTACCAGAAAAAAAATTTACTATCCAAATTGAGATTTGCAAGCTGGGTGTGGTAGCCTAATTCCAGTACTCTGGAGGTCAAGGCAAGAGGATCACAAGTTCAAGGCCAGCATGAACTACAAAGACTGTCTCAAAAAGCCCAAGACCAAACAAATTGAGATTTCTGTACAGCGGTACACATCTGTAATCCCTATACTTACAGAATCTAAGGCAGGAGGATTGCAAGTTCAAGACCAGTTTCAGTAATTTGGTGAGATCATGTCCCAAATTTTAAAACTTTTTTTCATTTTATTTTTTTGTAGTACTAGGGAATGAACTTGGGCCCTTGTGTTTCCAAAGTAGGTGCAGTAACATTTGAGTTAAATCCCTGAGCTCTCCCCCAATTTTTTTTTTGAGACAGGTTCTCGCTGTGTGGTTCAGGCTGGCCCTGAGCTCAGCCTCAAACTCACATCACAGCAATCCTCCTGCCTCTGCCTCCCACATGCTGGGATTACAGACATGAGCCACCACGCCCGGCAAAAGTGGTATGTGGTACTGATTGCTGCTGGGCGTGAGTCTCCACGCCCAGTATTATATGTTGTTACTGGGATCAACCCAGGCCTTTGCGCTTGCAAGACAGGCGCCAGAAGCACTGAGCTAAATCCCTGGCCCCCAGCCGTAGTCTTTTTGCCTACAAGCCAGCTATGACATGCTGAAACATAACTGTATTTTGCTTCTGCTCATAGCCAAGACGCCAAGATCTCATCCAGTCTTGTGATGATGGACAGTCAAGGGCAAAATTACATCAGCTGAAGACAACCTAGTTCTTTGAGAATCAAGTAGAAGTGTCACCTGGGGAGGGACAAATTCTTTTTTTCTTTTTTTATTTTTTTTTTAATCTTTATTGGTACATTAAATATACACATCATGATTGCACTCCATAAAAATTCTTTATCAGATTACTCCACTAAAGTTGTAAGAAAGTCTTAAGAGGGACCGGGATTTAGCTCAGTGGTTCTGCGCAAGGACTTGGGTTCGATCCCGGTTAACCACATACAATACTGGGTGTGGAGACTCACACCCAGCAGCAATCAGTACCACATACCACAGTGCCGGGTATGGTGGCTCAAACCTGTAATCCCAGCACTCGGGAGGCAGAGGCAGGAGGACTGCTGTGATGTGAGTTTGAGGCTGAGCTCAGGGCCAGCCTGAACCACAAAGTGAGACCCTGTCTCAAAAAATAAATAAATAAAAAGAAAGTTTTAAGACCCTCAGGGGCATAATATCCTCCTCAGCATCTAGGATCCTCAAGATCTTAGGATTATTGCTGCCTCAGAGTCATGTTATTCCCTATGAACTCAATGAAGAGTGGCAACTGGGCCGGGGAGTTAGCTCAGTGGTTCCGGCGCCTGTCTTGCAAGCGCAAGGGCCCGGGTTCGATTCCTTGGTAACCACATAACAATACTGGGTGTGGAGACCCACACCCAGCAGCAACCAGTACCACATACCACAGTGCCGGGCGTGGTGGCTCACGCCTGTAATCCCAGCACTCGGGAGGCAGAGGCAGGAGGAT
>PVIR01001240.1:6004-31483 GCA_004026965.1 Petromus typicus | reverse complement strand
GAGTGGCAAGCTTGGGGAGCCTTTGTCTTTGCTGCCCACAGCAGCACTGAGAGGCCCAGAGCAGCACTGAGAGACCCAAAGCTCGGCTTCTTTTCTATGTCTTCTTTCCTCTTTTATTAATTCATCTTGTGCTTTCATGGCTGACAGGAGAGCAGAACTCACTACAGCGGTTCTGGTAAGGTCCTCTTTCCCTGTTGCCTAAAGGCAAATGCAACAAAGAAATAGATGAAATGGATTTCATCAAAATAAAAATTTTTCTGCATCAAAGACACTACCAAGGGAGTGAAACACCATCACACTGCATGGGATAAAATACAGCAAATTGTGCATCTATAAGGAACCAGATCAGAAATATAAGAAACTTCCCACAAATCAATAAATAATAAGAAACCAAACCATCTGTAAATGAGCCAAGGGTCCTAAATGGATGTTCTTCAAGAAAAATCATTCAGCTGACAATGAGTACGAGAAAAGGTTCATCACTAGTCGCTGGAGAAATGCAAATGAGAACCACATAGAAAGCCAGGTTTGCTACACATGCTGTGTAGTCATAGCACTTAGGGCTATCAGAGGATCAGGAGTTCGAGGCCAGCCTGGCAACTCAGCAAGACCTGTGTCAAAACAGACTGCTGCATAAGGGCTGGGAATGTGGCTCAGTGGCAGAGCGCTGCATTAGCAGGTATGAGGCCCTGGACTCAAGGTCCAAGACCACAAAAACAAGTACAATAAGCCACAATGAGATGTGCTCACACCCTGGGAATTACCCAATCACAAAGCTGGACAGTAACAAGTATGCCAAGACGGTATGGAGAAATCAGGCCCCCGTCCCCTATCGGGGAATGAACACACAGTGCAGAAGCTATGGAAAACAGGTCAGCTATCTTCACAATGGCCCCAGGAAGGACAACACAAGTCCACTCATAAGCCAATATATGCACATTCATGACAGTCACCTGCAACAGCAAAGAGGAAAGAGAGCCCAAAGGTCCACGTGTGCACTGGCAATGCCAGAGGACATGTGGTCAGCTTCTCATTAACAAGCTTGGTTCCTTTTGAAATGGTGCAGTGATATAACCTCTGAGGGAGGCTCACACTGCACCCTGTCAAGACACTGCCACCCAAGCCCCTCACCTCTCGGACTCCATCTGCCAAACAGCACTCTGCCTCTAGTCCCCAAGCTGACTCACCGGACTAGCCTCGTGGGTTTTGCGAGTGAGGTCGTCCAGACTCTGGTTCTGAAGCTTCTCAGTTATGAGTGTGACCATGGTTGAGACTCTGCTTCCATCCACACCAACAAGACCATCAGCTGGCTATCAGATGGCCCCTGCCATTGCTGGGTCTGAGCAAACTCTCGGTTATGTGTCCATTTTCACAGTGGACAATCTGTCTCTGCAAGATCTTCAGAGCTGTGTGTCTGTGAAGAGAAATTGTCCAGTGAGCATACACAGAACAACTTCTGCAACACACCGAGTCCCATGTGCACAAATATTATGATATGGCTGCCTGAGAAATAACCTCCCACTCTGAAAACTACCCAGCACATCCTCTCTTGCAGTTCTAATACAGAAGGGGCAGCACTTCAGAGGCCCACACTGCCTGCTCCAAAACCAGACAGAGAGCAGGACAGGAGGCAACGGCAGCAACATCCTAGAAGCGAGGAACCTCCTAGGAAGCCAGGCTGGGGGTGCTGAACCCCAGAAGCAGCTTCTGGGCCCCCACATCCTCAGGGCTGCTTCAGCACTTGAACACCACTGCCACCCAGGCTTCAGTCCCTTAAACCTGAGGATCTCCCTATGCAAGGGCCAGGCTGAGGTGGGGTTACCATGGAAGGGGGCTCACAGGCCCTGAGGTGAGCAGACCAGGAAGGAGCAGTTTGTACCACCTCACTCCCAGGATGACCCAGCATGCAGCCAGCACCTCAGCCCCTGCACAGCACCAGTCTTGTTCAGGGTCCCTAAGGTGAGCAGCCACCAAGACCACCAACTTTGGGACCAAGAGACCAAAAGAGACAGTGGAACAGCAGACAACAGCAAGCTGGAGAAAGCCACACCAGGAGGGGACAGCCATGGCAATTTCCTTCCCTCATCAAGTCCGATCTGGATGCCCTCAAAAACAGATGCCAAGGGAATGAGAACAGTGGTCCTGAGTACTTACCCCTTGACTGCTGCTGTCCCCCACCCTGCCCTGGGGGACATCCCTCATGACCATCTATCCCAAACTCAGTGCAGGGACCATATGGCCCAATGTGCAGTTCACAATGGGAAAGCAAGAAGCATCCACCTTCACATGACAGCAAAATACACTGTCAGATCAAGGAGAAAGCTACACAAATGCTTCCAGAGCTCAACACCCATATTTCACCCTTCTAGTATACACAACCTCAACAGGATTCAACAAACAATTCCTTTTTTTTCCCTTTGAAACCTGAGGCCTAAAAGCCAGCACTGGACTGGGCAGGAGCACCTGTCACATGGGAAGCAGGGCCAAATGCCACTGTCCACGCTGTGTTCAAGTATATATTGGGCAGCCACGGGGCCTCCTGTGTGCAGGTGTGGACTAGGCAGCCCAACCTAGGCAGGTTTGTGAGCACTACAAAAGACACCATCGAGGCCCAGAGATTTAGTTCAGTGGTTCCACTGCTGCCTTGCAAGCACCAGGTCCCTAGTTCAATCCCCAGTGGTGCTAGGCTGGTGACACACCCACCAGCAATCAATACTACCCACTATAGTGCAGGGCATGGTGGCTCATGCTTGTGATCCCAGCACTCAGGAAGCAGAGGCAGGAGGATTGCTGTGAATCCTAGGCTCACCTGGGCCAGCCTGAACTACAAAAAAAGACACCATCTAGAGCCAGGGGTTTAGCTCAGTGGTTCCAGTGCCTGCCTCACAACCAAAAGGTCCAAGTTCGATCCTAATAGCACATACCACAACACCTACAATCCTAGCACTCAGAAGGCAAAGGCAAGAGGCTTGCTTTGAGTTCAAGGCCAGCCTGGGCTACATCATGAATTCAGGGCCAGCCGGAACTACAAAGTGAGACCCTGTCTCAAAAAAAATAAAAAAAAAAAAGACTTTATCCAAGTGGACACCATGGCACCCGCCTGTTATCCTCATTACTTAGGTGCCTGAGGCAGGAAGATTGTGAGTTTAAGGACAGCCTGGGAAACCTGGAAAGATGTCTCAAAAAATTAAAGGGCTGGAGACATAGCTCAGTGATACAGCATTTGACTAGCATATGGGAGGCCCTGGATTCCATCTCCAGCACCACCACCAAAGATAAAAAGGCACCTCCAGATCAGGAGATATGTCACAAAGACTATGCACTGTTGTTGAGGTCATCTGATCTGAATTCACACCAACTGGGCTTCAAGCACTTAAGTTTGCTCAGTGCAGGCAGCCCCCACATCCTGGCCAGGGACCAGTGCTGTACACAATTCCCACCCAAGAGCTACAGCACCCAGTACAACAGTTGTTCGAACCAGGAGGCTGAGTGATCCATGGTCAGGGCAGGACCAGCACTCCCAACGGCAGCCAGACAGGGCTAGCAGCGACATAGTCAGTGTGGACAGCCTGGCTCTGTTTTTCACTTCAGCCATACCTGAACAACCAGGCCCTACAGGGTTCACCCTCAGCCAGAAGCAAGGCAGGCTGGCCATATCCCAATCCCACTGACAACTGACATCCATGCAGCTCCCTCCCATGCAGCTCCTCTGGCTCACACACCACTCTAGAACCTGATATCTGCCTTGTCAAAACCTCCTGATTTTACAAAGCACACATCAGCCCTAGAAAGGCCGCAGCAGCAAATTTAACTAGAAAATAACTAGTATTATTTAAGGGCCACACTGCCCTTAGAAAAATGTCTGATTACACAAGCCAGAGTACCTCAGGATGGAGGGTTCAAGGCCAGGTCTCAAGGAGGATGAAAATGCCACTGGCAAGCAACAGATGGCAACAGAGCAGATCACTCCCTGGATAGAACTGATGAAAAAAAAAAGAACTGATGGTCCCCAAAGCCACATGCACGTGGTCACCTGTGAAAATTAGCACAGCACTCTGGAGAAAGGAATATGCTGTCAACTATAAAGATACACAACAGGAAGTTTAGAATCAGTGGTGCACACTTGGCCTCTCAGTGCTCAGAGGCTGGCACAGGAAGACTGCAAGTTGGAGAGGACACTATGAGAGCTCGACAACAGAACCAAGTGTCATCCTGACAAAAGCAAACATCAGACAAACCCAGCAAGGCCTCCTCAGACAAGAACCCAAATTCCAGCAGCACTGGAGTCACAGAACGCCAAAGCAAGTTCATGTCCTCACTGGAGGAGACCAAATGCAACGCAAGACCACAGGTCAGAAAACAGACACAAGGAAACCACCGCCAAATCTGACTAAGCATAATGAGATAACACTGGCTTCACATCCTTGACAGCACCACTGCCTGTGACAAAATGATACATGGACACCAGGAATCTCACCTAAGGAAACAGCAAGGAAATTCAGGACCATCATCCATCAATCGTAATTGAAAGATATTCTAAACCTAATGTAGCCAGACATGGTGGCTCACATCTGTACTTCCAGTACCCAAGTGGGAGAGGCAGGAAGATCACCACAGAGTCTGAGTTTGAGTTCAAGGCTCACCTGGGCTACATAGTGAGTTCAAAGCTAGCCCAAACTACAAAGTATAACATCCTTTCTCAAAAAAAAAAAAAAAAAAAAGGGCCAAGGAGTTAGCTCAGTGGTTCCGGCGCCTGTCTTGCAAGCGCAAGGGCCCGGGTTCAATCCCTGGTAACCACATACTATACTGGGTGTGGAGACTCATGCCCAGCAGCAACCAGTACCACATACTACAGTGCCGGGCATGGTGGCTCATGCCTGTAATCCCAGCACTCGGGAGGCAGAGGCAGGAGGATTGCTGTGATGTGAGTTTGAGGCTGAGCTCAGGGCCAGCCTGAACCACAAAGCGAGACCTTGTCTCAAAAAAAACTAAAAAAACCCCCCAATGTGCCAGGTGT
Source organism: Petromus typicus (assembly GCA_004026965.1). Lineage (NCBI taxonomy): Eukaryota > Metazoa > Chordata > Mammalia > Rodentia > Petromuridae > Petromus > Petromus typicus. Next base: position 26,466 of record PVIR01001240.1, on the reverse strand, counting down.
GGTGATGTATACTTGTAATCCCAGCACTTGGGAGACTGAAGCAAGAGGATCTCCATAAGTTGGAGGCCATCCTGGCTTAGAAAGCAAATTCAAGGTAAGCTTTAGCTACATACTGAGGCCCTGTCTCCAAAAAAAAGAAAAGAAAAGAAAATTTTTAAAAAGTACTTTCAGTCCTAGCACTCGAACCACAGTGGCTCCTGGGAATGTTGTCACTCATCGGCATACACTGAGACAGTGGCATCTTCACTGGGTGGTTATGCACCTTTTCCAGGGCCTGCCTTCTTGGGACACTGGTGACTATGTTACAGCCTTTCCCAATCCAGCACAGCCTCATCTTGGTTTATAAAATATCTGTAAAGACCCTACTTCCAAATAAGGTCACATTTATAGGTGCTAGGGGTCAGGACTTCAATAGGGTTTTTTTGGGGTGTTTTTTGAGACAGGGTCTTGCTTTGTAGTTCAAACTGGCCCTGAGCTCAACCTCGAATTCACACAACCCTCCTGCCTCTGCCTCTTGAGTGCTGGGATTACAGGCACTGTGGTATATGGTACTTATTGCTAGTAAGTGTGAGTCACCATGCCCGGCATTGTTGTATGTGGTTACTGGTGATTGAATCCAGGACCTGCACTTCAAGGCAGGCACCAGAACCACTGAGCTAAATCTCCACCCCTTCAATACAGTTTTTGTCAGGACACAATTCAACTTTCAAGGCCAAACCAGTCTCCCCTTATACAAAACAACTGCCAAAACAATCACACTGGGCAGCGCTGTGCAAGTCCTGGGGTAAAGCAGATGAGGACCAGAGGACACCAGAAGAAAGGCAAGAAATAGGACAGTAAAGCTGACCTGGGATACATAGTGAGATCAGGGCCAGCCTGAACTACAAATCGAGATACTGTCTCAAAAAAAAGCTGGGCATGGTGGCTCATGCCTATAATCCCAGCACTCAGGAGGCAGAGGCAGGAGGATTACTGTGAGTTCCAGGCTCTCCTTGGCAACATAGTGAGCTCAGGACCAGCCTGAACTACAAAGTGAGACTTGTCTCAAAGAGAAAAAAAAAAAGGATGCCAGTCTGCATAGAAGCTGGGCTTACCTCTCTTTTCCTGGCTCTCTGAGCTTCCTGGAAACTGAAAATGGAGGAACCGCCCACACTTCATGAGGCCCCAAGGAATCAAATGCAGTAACACATATGAAATTACCCAGGTCTCTGATATATGTTTAAATTATGATTACTGCCGGGCGTGGTAGCTCACGCCTGTAATCCCAGCACTCAGGAGGCAGAGGCAGGAGGATTGTGATGTGAGTTGGAGGCTGAGCTCAGGGCCAGCCTGAACTACAAAGCAAGACCCTGTCTCAAAAAAATCTAAAAAAAAATTATGATTACTTACATTAAATGCTTAAAACTAAGAAATCAGGGCCTGAGATTTAGCACAGTGGTGTTATAACTGCCTTGCAATATCAAGGTCTTGACTGCAATCCCTGGTACCAAAAAAAAAAAAAAAAAGAGAAAGACTGAGAAAGCCACTTTTCCTTTAAGAAATATAATGACAGAAAATACTGAAAGTATATATATAAAAAGCAATTCTAATTTGCTTTTTTAAAAACGTGTTTTCAATGTTTCCAGTACATCAGTGAAAAAATCTAAGAATCTTCTTGGTTTTCTCTCTACCTATGAAACATATTCCCAGTCAGCACTAAATCCTGTTCCCCGCACAAAAAAGTGCACACGAGCAAACATCTCTAAGGAGAAATGTCAAAACGCATCCAGTTGAAAAATAAGTGCTTTGGTATTTTCTCTGTGCTTCCTGTGGCCACCAAATCCAACCTACATTTAAAAAAAAAAACAAAACTAAAGATCCATCCACAGGGGCAGAACTGTGACCATGCTACTTGCCAAGCCAGGCAGTGCAATCCTCAAAGTGGCATCACAGAGCTCACTAGGACAAACTCCAGAAATAAGTTCTAAGTCCACAGACAGCAAAGGAATCATCTATCAAGCCCAGAAAGGTGTCATGAGTACCAATGCCCCACACAGGGAGACTCAGAAGAGGGCAGGGCAAATGAACTAGGGAAGAACTGTCTGGAAGAACTCCTGCACCAACTAGCTCAATTCACTGTTTCCAAACCATTTCAGTTTCCACTTTGGAATAGTATTTCAGTTTCAAAAGTAAGTTTTCCAGCCTTCTACATTCTGAGCAAAAACTCACACTTCATTGAGCCCACTTTCATCGGGGACATGAATGACAACAGGTGAGAGCTGACCATGTTTGAAGTGGCAGCAGGAGGCACCATTTAATTTCTCACACAATGCAAAACTGAAGCATGCCCAACTCATTCATTTTGTAAACTCTCGGAGCTAAGAGACTATCAGAGATCCGAGTAATGGATCAGGTTTGACCTTGAAAATAGAAAGGGGCTAGGGTGCCCCTAAGAAGAACAGCACTTACCAGCACTGGAAAAGGCCCTGGGTTCATCCCCAGCACCCCCAAAAAACAAGAAACAAAAAAGGTAACTTAATAGAAGTGTAGATGTAGATTCACTCCACGATAAAATGCAGTCCATTTAATGCACATGGAGTGTTAAAACTTCAGATCTAAGACTGTACTTAGATTATAATTCCCCATCTAGAATAAAGAATTAGCCAGTCAGGCACAGTAAACTGCGACACATCTCACGCTCCTTTCACCACTCACAGGGACGGTTTTAAAGCGACTTACACCCGTCCAGTCTATGTAGGAAAGTAGCTTCAGAATCCACTTCCACGTAGCCTTCCACAGGCGTGGGAGGGTCCCACGTGGTCTGGGTCCACCCTCAGGCCTCCCGTATTGTCTGTGGACTCTCAAACTTCCTGCTTCTCTGGGCTACAAAATGACAGACACGTGAGCCCCAGAAAGGACTGTGGCCCACCGCCCTACCACTGCGACAAATGTCGCAAAGGTGACACACAAAGTTGACTCAACAAGTGGCAGCTTGCGGCCCTCACAGGGACCTGGAAGGTCAGAGGCCGCCCGGGGAGATGGAGCTTGTAGGGTGCCGTGGGGTGCCTTGGGCTGGCCAAGGGGGTTGCGAAGCACGCGGGGAACTGAAGAGTCCTGGGCATTCGGGACGCAGAAGGGGTCCCAGGATGGAAGGGGGTCCCCAGGTGCACGGCGGGGAGGGAGATCCCCGAAATGCACAGGGGTTCCGAGTCACGCGGGGGCCTCGAGGTGCGCGGAGACCTGGGCCAGTGGGACAGGGTCTCTAGCACGCAGAGTCCCGCACCCTGCACGCCGGCGCAGTCCCGTGTCCACGGCGGCGAGGAACGGCCGGCGCGGGGTCCTGACAGCGGCGGGGACGCAGCGTCCAAGCGCGGGCGGCTCAGGTTCGCATGGGGCCCTGCGGCGGGACTAGGCAGATCGCGACCGGGGGCGCGCACCCCGGGAGACCCTGCTCTGTGCCTCTACAGAGCGGCGAGGCCGAGCGAGTGAGGAAGCCGGCCTCACAGGCCGCGCTCCTCTCACAGGGGCGACGCGCCTCAGCCGCGGCGGAACAAAACCGCGGTCGCCGCCCCGCCCCCTCCGGCAGCCCTCATTGGCCGCCGCGCCGCCGCTGCCGCCGCGAGCCCGTCAGCCGCTAGCCCGCGCGCCCGCGCGCCACCACCACCGCCCCTCAGCTCCCGAAGGGCGGGCTGACGCTGAAAGCGGGACTACAGCGCCGGAGTGGGCGGGGAATCTCCCTGCTCCGCCCACTACCCGCCCAGAGACAGCGGTTACGGCGGCGTGCGCCTGCGTTAGCCCCGCCTCAGGAAGGAGCCCCGCCCCTTAGCTCGCGCTAGAGTGACGTCATCCCCCAAGAGAAGTGGTGGTAGAGACAAGAGGCGGCGGGCGTGGCCGTCAAGGGAGGTTGGGCCTCGGCTCACGCCTGGCCCTGTAACCCGATTCCTGGAGCCTGAAGGTGGCCTCCCCGCCCTGCCTTTGACCGCTGTGTCCTTGGGCTCCCCCACTTTCTTTCCTGGGTCTCATGGAGACTTGCAGCGACTCAGGCATGGCGGTGTGAATGAGATACACGCAGGTGCCAGGGCAGACGTGATGTGGAAGACAAAAACGGGGAACTGGTCCCGTCCAAGCTCAGCTGGCCTGGGATACCCGGGGACCACCAGTGCAGGACCCTAGTCGGAGTAGTATCCTGGCACCAGGCTAAACCGAGCTCTTTTCATGGGAGACTCGGTCCGTCTTCTTCCTGTGGTCAGCACACTAGTGCTGTCCCATTTACGTTTGAGTCCTAGGCACGGTACGAGTCTCTCCGCTATCAGCTCTGCTGGCTGGAGAGGCTCTGGATTGGTGACGAGATGGAGGAAAGCTCAGAAGGAAACAAAATCCTGCCAATGAGCACAACTGCACCCAAGGATGGCTTGGGGCCCAGGAGAGTGCAATAAGCAATCAAGGAAGGACAAATCCTTCAGGGAGCCACACTCAGAGACAGTGCGGACTTGAGTTCAAGGGCTTAGTTTAATCGGGATAGAGCTCCAGTTTTGCCAAAATGTTCTGAAGACTGAGGTGGCAGTGGCGGTTCAACAGTGCCTCGGGAGAAGGGGCGAAGTGCACAGTTACCCAGAGGCTGTCATTTGGCTCTGGGACGTCCCCCACGGGCACATGTGTCGAACAATGGATCCCCTGCGCAGGTAGAGCTCGAAATGCTCAGAGGGGCCTCAGGGAAGTGACTGATCAGAGAAGCGCTGATGCTCAGAGGAGCCTCAGGGAAGTGACTGATCAGAGAAGCGCTGATGTCTCTACGGTGGGTTAAGCATTTGTGGGTTCACAGCCGCGTGGACCTTGGAGAGATGAAACCTACTGAGCAGGGGCGGCTGGGAGGTGTTCAAGGGTGCCCCATTCCTGCTCAATGCATCCTGGCCCCCAGGTGATCAGCCTCCTCCTCAGCACTGTCTCCTCCTTGAACCCTCTGCCTTCCCTCAGCCTCATGGACTGAAACCTCTAAATCAGAGCCAAAAGACCTTCCTTTAAAATACTTTTTCCTAAACCAGGCACAGAGGTAATCCCAGCATTCGAGGCTGAAGCAGGAAGATTTCAGTTCAAGGCCAGCCTGAGCTACGTAGCCATACATACCATCTTGAAAGTTTTTCTCAGGTATTTTGTCAGCAATGGAAGGCTAAGTGTATTTTACTGCTGTGAGCATTCCAGTGCACATTTTTGTTTGCATTCCTGTTTCTAACTTTTAGGCATACACCCAGGAGGGCCTCTGGGTCACGTGGTAGCACTGAGGATTGCCAACCAGGCAGGCAGGGCCCCTTCCCTAGCTAGGTCCCCAGCCCTGCATGTTGAACTTTCTGAGGAACCACCAGACTTTTCCACAGCTGCCTTTCCGCTTTTAGACAGTCTTTTGAAGAGATGTTTTTAATTTTGATAAAGTTCAATGGATCGATTTGTTTGTTTGGGTTTTTTTGGTCCTTGCAAAGCAGGCAAGGGCACCGCTGAGCTAAATCCTTGGCCCTGGATTGGTATTTTCCTCTGTGGTGTGTGCCTTCTGAGTACCTGCTAAATAATCAGTTTCATTCTGTCATGGTCAAAGTATGCTCTGTGCAGTTTCAGTCACAGTTAACTTGATTGCCTGCCTACTGCTCTAGACTCTCCTAGAGCACAATGTGGATAGGCCCTCACCACCTCTAAGGCCAACCTCCCCCCAAGAAAGAAGGAATTCTGCCAACAGATGGCACAACCATAGTGCCAGACCAACCAGGGCACATCAGCCCCTGTGGCCTTGGAGATTTTGAGCCAACATCTCTGTGGGTTTTTCTCCACAGCGTGGGTCTATCCTGAAGACAGATTAATCAGGAAGCTGAGGCAGGAGGATGACAAGTTCAAGGTCAACCTGGACAACTCTGTAAGACTCTGCCTCAAGATAAAAGGGTTTGGTATGTAGCTCAGTGTTAAAGCATTTTTGGGTTCATCCCAGTACTAAAGGGGAAAAAAACTTGTGGATTTCTTTTTATCAATTTGTTTTGTTTTGTTTTGTTTTTTAAAGGAGCTTTTTCTGGTCTTTTTCATCATCTTTTTTGGTTCCAGGAATTGAACCCTGGGTCTCACACTTGCCAGGCAGGCGTTGCGCCACTAAGCTACATCCCCAGTCTGTGTAGTTTTCAAACCTGCTATTAACTGGATACCCACCTGAGGTCTTACTTCAGCTTTAAGAATTTACTTATTGGGCCAGAGATTTAACTCAGTGGTTCCGGCGCCTGTCTTGCAAGCACAAGGGCCTGGATTCCCCAGTAACCACATACAATACTGGGAATGGAGACTCATGCCCAGCATCCCAGCACTCGGGAGGCAGAGGCAGGAGGATTGCTGTGATGTGAGTTTGAGGCTGAGCTCTGGGCCAGCCTGAACTACAAAGTGAGACCCTGTCTCAAAAAAAAAAAAAAGAAAGAAAAAGAAATTACTTATTAAGGAAGTCATTTTCTTCCACAGCAGCATCCCTTGCTCTGAAGCCTGTCTTGATATCACTATCCTAACTCCAGCTTTCTTCATCCAAGTTTGCATGATATATCTCTTCCAACCTTTTACTTTGAACCTATGTATATCTTCATAAAAGTGGGCTTCACACAGATGTGTAAATACCATATCTTTTCACTGACATGAGGAATTGATGGTGTAAATGAATTCTAAAATGTATGACAGGTACTGTGAAATAGAAGAAAATATTCAAAGGGAAAAGGGAGGGTAGGGGTAAGTGAAGAAGGGAAAGAAAATTCGATAATTAAAAAAAGGAAACAGCTTATGTATATAGGGGTGGAGGATTGGGGAGCAGGAGAATGGAGAAAATGAGAAGTCGTATCATGTACTGGTACAAATTCTCAATGTCAATCGTCATCATAATGTGTATATAAAATGTACCAATAAAATCAATTTTAAAAGGTGAGTTTCATCCAGCCATTGTGGATCTTGCTTTTTTTATCCAACAACAAGTGTCTTTTTTTTTTGAGACAGGGTCTCGCTTCGTGGTTCAGGCTGGCCCTGAGCTCTGCCTCAAACTCACATCACAGCAATCCTCCTGCCTCTGCCTCCCGAGTGCTGGGATTACAGGCATGAGTCACCACGTCCAGCACTGTGGTATGTGGTACTGATTGCTGCTGGGGTGAGTCCCCACACCCAGTATTGTATGTGGTTAACCGGGGACTGAACCCGAGTCCTTGTGCTTGCAAGACAGGCACCAGAACCACTGAGCCAAATCCCCGGCCCCAAGCATCTTTTAATTTTTAAGACAGGGTTTCAGTTTAGTGTCCTTCCAAATGTCACTTAACTAGCTCATGGTACCAAGTATTTGGTCAAACAAGTCTGGAAGTTTTAAAGAGATGAGCATTTACATCAGTAGACTCTGTCTAGAGCACAATGTGGATAGGCCCTCACCAGCTCTAAGGCCAACCTCCCAGGAAAGGAATTTTGCCAACAGATGGCACAGCCATAGTGCCAGACCTTCCCCAGGCACATCAGCCCCTGTGGCCTTGGCGATCTTGAGCCAATACCTCTGTGTTTTTTTCTCCACAGAACCCTAACAGGTGCCAGAGCTAATGGATGGAAATGCTGATCAAATGAACACAGGTGCTCATGTAGCCTTCTCAAAGACACTTCTACAGTGGCCTCACTCAAGTATCAGTTAGCATCCCCAACAACAGCAGCCTGTTGGACACAGGTTCTTGCTATGTGTTTAGGATGGCCTTGCACTCACAATGATCCTCCTACCTCAACCTCCTGAGTGCTGGGATTACAGGCGTGCACCCCCATGATGCCCAGCTCATGTTTTAGGGACTGCTACTGTGTGTGTGGTGTTGGATTGAGCCCAAGGCCTTGCACACGCTATCCAAGCATTACCATCATAGTGCATCCCCAAACATGGCAAGCTGCCTCCATAGATGGCACCACCCCTGAGGCCACATCCCACTCTCAGTCTCATCAAGAGGGAACCCAGGCCCACCCAAAAGGCAAAGTCAGAACCACCCCACCCTTCCTGGCCCCAGCAAAGGGTACCTGGGAAGTTAGTGCCACCTGCACTTCCTCTTGGGTAAAACGTCTCTCTGTACTGCATCTGCCATTTCCTCGCTGAGGAGTTTGACAGTTACCTAGAGGAGACAGTCTACAAAGTATTTTCTGCATCTGTGGTTTGTCTTTTGCTTTCACAGAGCCAAAGTTTTCAACACAGAAGAAAATACAATTAATTGATTTTTTTTCTATTATGTGCTGGGCTTTTGGGGTCCAGCTAAAGATTCTGTCCAGCCACAGGTCCCAAAGATTTCCTGCAAATTTTAAAGTTTATCCTTTACTTGTAAGTCTGTAGTCCGTTTTTCTACACGGTGGAAAACTTAGATCAAGGTTGCTATTTCTGCCTCGTGTCCAATCATTCCAGCATAGTTTGCTGAAACTACTATCCTTCTCCCCCAGTTGAACTTGTACCATTGAAAAATTTCAGTTGGCTAGGTTTGCAGTGGGTCCATTCTTGAGTTCTCTGTTCTGTTTCTGACCCCCACCAATACTATAGTCTTGATATTGGTGCCTCTTAGTTAAGCTTTATGTTGGTGTTTTTCATAACCATAACCAAGTACCTGAAGCAGGCTAGCTGTAATGAGGTTTATTTTGGAGGCTGAAATGCAGTCCATGTAGTCGGTTCTGGAGAACCCAGCCCAGCCCAACCATTTCCCATGATGCTAAGAGTGAGGTAGTGAATGGGGGAGAGGTCACCTCTTGAACAGGAGTCAAGAGAATCCAGGGCCCCACACTTTCAACATCCCCAAATGACCTAGAACCTCCCATGAGGTACTGCCAACCCCTTAAGTGCTGCACAGGGGACCCAAGCCTCCAAACCACTTTACTACATCCTAATCCACTTTTCACTTCTCTTTTTCAAAATTCTATCAGCTATTCTCATTCCTTTGCTCTTCTATGCAAATTTTAGAAGCTTGTCTGTAGCTCTGAAAACAAAAAAAAACATCGTATTTCAACAGCAGTTCCATTACACTGCACCTGCATGCTGCTGCTGAGCAGAGTGGATGGACATCTTCAAAATCCTCACAATTATAGTGCCTGTCTACCTGTGCTGGTCATTTTGTTTTTGTTTTTTGAGACAGGGTCTCGCTTTTGTTGTTCAGGCTGGCCCTGAGCTCAGCCTTGAACTCACAGCAATCCTTCTGCCTCCCAATTACAGGCCTGGCATTATGCTATGTGATTCTGATTGCTGGTGGGTGTGAGTCTGTCTCCACGCCCGGCATTGTTCTATGTGGTTACTAGGAATTGGGCCCTTGCACTTCCCCTGGGCAAGGCAGGTGCCAGAACCACTGAGCTAAATCCCTGGCCCTAATTGTGCTGGTTTTGAGCATGCAGACACATACGTTTTGTTACATTTATACCATGTACTCCAGTTTGGAAAGCAATTATAGGTGCTGCAGTGGCTTAGAATTCAGCTTTCCACCATGTCCTCAGCTCCTGCGGTACAGTGACAGAGCCCAGGCATTTGCTTTACAACAGTGCCTGGTCACTTCTGTAGCATATAGCCTGTGCATCATGGCATCTGCAGGTGCAGACAGCTCAATGACTTTCTAGTCGGTAAGGCTTTTCTTATTCCGTTTATTTAAAAGGCCTGTCTTTTATAAAAGGCATTGTCTATTGTTTCTTTGCTCTCATATTCCCTCTAGTTAGGCCTTCATTTCTAAAATGACTCTTTACTTTTACTTGTAATTCTTTCCTGCATTCTGTCACCTCCTGTCTGGACTTGCTCTCCTGCTGCTTGCTGTTTCATGCTAGTCGCTGTCCCTCTCCTAATGCTGGTCAGTTTGTCCAGCAATAGGGGTTCTGTTCTATTTGGGGGGGTATGCACTTCTTCTAGATAGATATAGTGCCCCCACTCCTTTACTCCTGGTTTGAGATCTGAATCTGACATTTTTGCCTCTGTTCACGAATAATTCAAGTTTCATGACTTTCTGCACTTCCCTCTCTCCTCTTGCTTGTGTTCCTGAACCCAGATGGGCACATGGATATAATGGAGTCCTAGGATGAGGCCCTGGCAGAAGGGGTGGGCAGCCTTAGCAAAACCAGCTTTCCCTAGCTCCAGGCTGCTTGGCAGTGAAGCCACCAACGCCAGTGGGTCCAGAGCATTGTCCCCTTCCCTCAAGGTCCTTCAAAGGATGTGATGATCAGGAATGCAGAAGATTCGGGAGGCCAACCCCAGCAGCAGCCCACGGGCCCAACAACACACACTCGTATGTAGACCCCTCTCCTTGATGAGAGGCTGGCAAGTGACTGCCTAGCTGTCCTGCCAACACTAGGCTACCCAGGGCCCCAACTCCATCTTGCCATCACTCATTTTGCTCACTCTGATGAGGCTGCCACACGGAGGCCCAACTGGCAAGAGATAGAAGGCCCATAGCCATGAGACTGAGCTTCGAAGTGGATCCTCCAAAACCTGTGCGCAGCTGCACAAGAGCTGAAGCCAGAGGACTGTGAGCTGCACCAGACTTCTGACTCACAGAAGCTGGAGATGAGAAATATTATGTGGGCAGGCCACCCTGTTTTGAAGTCACTGGCTACATAGCAGCACACAGCTAGCAGACTCTTACCACTTGCCTGCCCACTTTGAGGCCAGGCCTTAGAAACACACATCATTCCTCCCACCAGAAAGTCCTGTCCCCACATCCATGCCACAGGGGACAAGGAGCCACATCCTATCAGTCTGGGTGACCAGGCCTCTCCCTATGCAGCTTCCCTCAGCCTCCACGAAGCAGCTGGGGCACCCACAGCAGATTATGTATGTGCTGGGTACCTGCTGTAATTGTTCCGGCCTGGAGGCCGCCCCTGCCTCACCTCTTGGCAGGACCAGTGACAAAGAGCAGAGCTGTAAACACACTGCAGGCAGTTTTGGTGATGACAAGGTTAACTGATCAACGTTCATTCATTCCGCTATGCAGTCCCTAGAATCTGCACCAGGAAGCAGACATCACTATGCCCATTTCACAGATGCAAGCATGAAGAAACAAAAACGGAACAGGATGGCAGGTACCATCACACTGCAAGGTCCTCCTATGGGCTGGGCCAGGCAATGGGCATCCTAATACCAGAGTCAGCCTGCACCGGAAACTCAGGTGTGCCATTGAGGGAGCACTCCTATGCTCAGGATTACAGGCTTAGGCCTCACTAAAGTCTGCACACTGAAATGCAAACAAAGAACAATGCAGAAACACAAATAAAAACTCTTGAGATCCCTACACATAAAATTACATGCACATTATGCCAAGCCAGTTCAAAGTAGAAAAATAACCAACAGGCCATGCCACAAGGCAGTAATATCTGCTGAGTTCTTCATGATTCTGCCTAATCTTCTTAAACAGAGTACTTAAAAAGAGTCTTGAAAGGTCCAGGATTTAGCTCTGTGGTTCTGGCACCTGCTTTGCAAGTGCAAGGACCCAGTTCGATCCCTGATAACCACATACAACAATGCCGGGCATGCAGACTCACGCCCACCAGCAATCAGAGCCACATACCACAGTGCTGAGCGTGGTGGCTCATGCCTGTAATCCCAGCTCTTGGGAGGCAGAGGGCAGAAGATTGCTGTGAGTTCAAGGGTAAGCTCAGGGATAGCCTGAACTATAAAAGCGAGACCCTGTCTCAAAAAAAAAAAAATCTTGAAGCTCATCACTACACAAGAGAAATGCTGCAGGGGGTAGGGTGCCCCCTGCAGCTGGACTCCAAGGCAGGCAGAGGATGCTGGCTCACCCAGGATTCAAATGATGTTTTCCCACCAAGGGACAGAGGAGTCAGCAACTTGGCAGAACTGTTGAAAAAGTGACAGATCCCTGGGCCAGGGATTTGGCTCAGTGGTTCCGGTGCCTGTCTTGCAAGCACAAGGGCCCATGTTTGATCCCCCGGTAACCACATACAATACTGGGCGTGGAGACTCATGCCCAGCAGCAATCAGTACCACATACCACAGTGCCAGGCGTGGTGGCTCACGCCTATAATCCCAGCACTCGGGAGGCAGAGGCAAGAGGATTACTGTGATGTGAGTTTGAGGCTGAGCTCAGGGCCAGTCTGAACTACAAAGCGAGACCCTGTCTCAAAAAAAACCAAAGTGACAGATCCCTACAGGAGTCAGAGACAAGAACAGCGTCACAATACAAAGAGAAAGTAGATTGGGGACCTGAACACAGGATGACAACCCTGATAAGCTGACAGTCTAACTGTGGTGCATTGGGAAGCGCCCGAGATGGAGACGAGATAGCCATCAGCATGGGATGGTGAAGAATTAATCATATTGGATCACCTTCATTTAGTTCGGACATCTCCTGGTTCAACGTACAGGAGTCCAGAACAATGGAACTGGATCCCAGCCTATCAGTTATTTGTAACACTCCAAGAGAAAATACCAGGTTATATAGACAGCACTACGAGGCAAGAATTGATTGATTTCTTTAGTGCTTAAGAGGACTGTAGGAATATAAATGTGAAGCAAAACCTAGGCTCCAGGTTACACCCCTTGAGGACTCGCCTGCTCATTCCTTTGACGGCAAAGCTGAAGTCTCCCTAACCTGAAGTCCTCCATCAGGAGGCTAAAGCAGGAGGATCATCTTCAGCTTGAGGCAATACAGATCTACACAGTGAGTTCAAGGCCGGCCTGAACTACACAGCAAGATTCTCTTTAAAAAAAAAAAAGACTGCAATAGTCCACTCCCTGGACATATTTTTGTCCTCCAAAATGTAACCTACACACTCAAGCCTTCCTGAGGCCGCCAGGTGTCATCTGAGTGCTGCACCAGCCTGGGTCCAGGGTGTCCTAGGAAGCAGTTCATGCCCCAGGCTCCTCAGCTATGCCTGAGGACAGCACCTGGGGGAATTGCCTGTGAACAACCCATAATCTGACCTGTTACACTCAACAGGGCACATGTGCCTCCAGAGGGCTCCTCACCTGCAAGCCTCAGTATAGCTGGCACACACTATGTGGTCAGTCTCCACTGGTGATTCTCCAGGCTGACTGGCTCTGGGGTCTTGGGCCATCCTCCAATCCATGCTTTCTGATGGTCACCTCCTGCGCACCTGCAGTTTTCCCAAACTTCCTCGTGCTAGTATCTTCAGTATCTCTGTACACCAACTGGCTGTCCCTTCTCATCCTACCTGCAGTGTGTCTGCCACTGTCACTTTTCCAAAAGCTCTGCCAGCCTCCTATGAATCTTAGTTCTTTAGAGTGAAGCGTCAAAACAAGGCCCTGTCATAGACTCATAAACATCAAAGCAGCCCTATTTATAGGGTCTTCAAATTTAAGTCTTAAAATAGGACTCAGCACTCCTACCCACAGCTTCAATGTATGTCTTCCTGGTTTAGAGCTCCGCTCACAAGTCACCTACCGAACTTGGTGCTAACATTTGGCCCTCTGTACTGTGTCCCATGCTCCTTCCCTTCACTAAGCAGCACCCATGATCCATCCAGCACAAGCAGCAGAGCCAGGAGCCTGTCTTGTGCCCAGCTAAAGTGCGCTCCATAACTCATCCACCAGCATCAGGCACATGTTGGAGCCAGTGCCTCCCTCAACGACCTCAGTGGCAGCTTGATTCACCTCCCCAGGCTGAGGCTCCTCTACCAACTTCCTCACAACCCAGGCTTTTGGGAACTATGCCAAGTCCTCCCAGCTTCTCTTGCACTTCAGAAATGCATGCACTGCTCAGTCTGTTGGCACTGCCCTCCCAAGGGTTACAGGAAGCCTGGCTCAAATGCCACTTAGCATGCATCACCAGCAACACTCAGTGGCAACTCCTCACGTGCCCTACTCTGCTTTCCTCTTTCATCCTTTAACCCAACCCCAAGGTACCACCCCACCAGGACGCGATATAGCCCGTACTGCCTACCCAAAGGGCTAATAAAGTGCTAAAGGACTTATAAGACAGGTTTTAAAAAAGTGCACAAGAAGGCATTCTGTTCTTACGAACTCCTTGAACTAATCTGCCAGAGCCTCACTTCCAAGGGAGCATTCTAGAGCATGTCACCATAAGCTCACACCCAACTGGTCACGACTACCAAAATCCATCCAGCAGCATATACCAAGACCCAGGCTGCTCGACCCTGATGACATGCCGACTTAGCACTGACACATAGCCAAGATTCCCACCAGAAAGCCACACTTGTCACAAGGTGGGCAAGCAGGGACTTAAAGATGTAGTAGTGGGGCTGTGCTGTCACTCACCAGGCAAGCACTGCAGGCCAACGAGAGAGCACCTAACAGGACAGTGAGCCAAGCTGGCACGGTTATAAATTGGTTAATGAAGGTTCCTCTTTATTTCTGCAGTACCATTCCATACAAAAGCAACAGAAACACAAGAGTTCTAAGTTTACAATTGAACATCTGAACAAATAATCTGTACATGTTATCATTTACAGCAATTTTACATGGTAAATTAACTGAATGTAAAAAAATGTTCTTTCTAAATCCACATTCCCTTAATACTCAGGGTACTATTGGATAAGATTCTACCTGGGGATATTTACAAGTACCAAATTAAAACTCTATAACTTATATAAAACCCGTTAACAGTCCAGTTTAACATCTTTGACTTTCAAAGTTCTGTACAAGAAACAAAACTTGGTTTGACATACTGATAAAAGACCAGAAAGTAAATTTCCAAAAGTCACCCAACGCATCTGTCTCTGAGGATCTTCCTGTCAGATACATGCAGAGAAAGCTAACTCTACATTGGTCCCATGTGTCCACAGTCAGATCACAACCCACCCAACTAACCAGTAACTGACAATTAAAACACACTAGTCAGTCTGATTTGGAGCAAAGAGCTCGGTGGGTATTAACCAACGAAATTTGTTTCAAGATTGTTTCACGTTCAATCTTCCTCAGATTAAGGTACACTTACAATTCAAAACATGCAGAACACACTCTGTACAAATAAGGCAAGAGTAACAACTCATCATGAGATAAGTGAATTATTAACAGGACACCATCCAGGTAGAAGTGCATACCGCATGCGTGGTGCCTGGCTGGTCTTCCTGGGACCAGGAGAAAAACTTTTTTGGCAGCCGCCAGGTGGCAGTTAGCTCATGGTTGAGAAGTCTCTCAGGGGCTCAGTCAAACAAGCTTCCAAATCAAACTCATCTTCCACTTGGCAGTCCATGTGTCTAACTTTTGTGGGTGTGCCAGAGTACACATCCTAGAAAAAAGAAGCACAGGTCACATGACACCAGTGACAGCGTATGTGGGACTGCTCACCAGCACCACAACAGTGTTACAGTGAGGGCCACAAGACTGTAGTATACTAAGAACTCAAAGTAATTAAAGCCCTGGACTGTGAACATCAAATTTACTGGAAGCTTCAGATTCCTACATACTAAACTACTGTTCACTCCTATTTCAAATTCCAAGCTAACTGACCCCTAATCATGTGGATCATGGCTTCCTCAACCACAAGGAGCTGCCATGAAGACCTGACACCAGCTATCAACCCATGATCTGGCAAGAAAGACTGCCCCACCAGCAAGGCACCCACCCCACGGCCACGGAACTGCACTCTCCCTTGTCCAACACCACAGGAAATGAAGACCTGCCTTCCCCAAGCAGTCTTGTCCTGCACCCACAGCTTCCAGAGTCCCTTCAAGTAATACACTTCAGGGCTGGAGATTTAGCAGCCGGGTTCGATCCCTAGTAACCACATACTATACTGGGTGTGGAGACTCACGCCCAGCAGCAACCAGTACCACATACTACAGTGCCAGGCATGGTGGCTCACGCCTGTAATCCCAGCACTCAGGAGGCAGAGGCAGGAGGATTGCTATGATGTGAGTCTGAGGCTGAGCTCAGGACCAGCCTGAACCATGAAGCGAGACCCTGTCTCAAAAAACCTAAAACAAACAAACAAACAAAAAAAAAATGTAACACACTTCAAGGTGTTCAATGCAGCTAGGAATGGAGTCTAATGATGACACTCTAAGAGGACGGAGACAGACACTACAAAGATACCAAATGCAAATGCACAGACATTCTGTAAGATTAAAAAGGACTCTAAAGAGCTAGACCAAACTGAAGGGTAGGAAGTGAAAGTTTACACTGATGTCTCCAGATTGTCTTGTATGTATCTTCCACACCCCTGGCTGGCAGCTGAACATGCCAGACAAGTACTCTACTACTAAACTGTACCCAAGTTCCTCAGCTATAAATTCAACAGCAGTTATCCACACAGCCCATTACTGTATTCTTGTTCAAAATAGTCAATCTGACCTAAGCCTTAAGGAAACTGTCAACTCAAAAGTAAACATTCTGGACTGGGGATTTAGCTCAGTGGTTCCGGCGCCTGTCTTGCAAGCGCAAGGACCCAGGTTCGATCCCTGGTAACCACATACCATACTGGGTGTGGAGACTCACACCCAGCAGCAACCAGTACCACATACCACAGTGCCAGGAGTGGTGGCTCACGCCTGTAATCCCAGCACCTGGGAGGCACAGGCAGGAGGATTGCTGTGATGTGAGTTTGAGGCTGAGCTCAGGGCCAGCCTGAACCATAAAAGCAAGACCTTGTCTCAAAAAACCTAAAAAAAAAAAATAAATAAACATTCTGCTTAAAAGACCAACCTGAACTCTTCAAAGAAATGAATCAAAGACGTACAAAAAGACAAAAAGCTCATTCTAGATTAAAGCAAATTGAAGAGCAAGAGTAATTTAAATGTGAGACATATTTTTAGATCAAAAAAGAAATGTTAAAAGACATTCAGTCAGACATAGTGGTGAATGCCTATAAATTCCAACACCTGGAAGGCTGAGGCAGAAGAATCTCAAGACCAACTTTGGCAACATGGAAAAAATCTGTCTCGAAGATGATGCTCAAATGACAGAATGACCCCAGGTTTAATCCTCAGTACCCCCAGCACGAAAAAGAACTAGAAAACACACAAGTGGACAGCTAATATGACAGTAGTACTTAATCAAGGTTCCATTTCCTGCATCGGATTACATTGTGATTAGCCCAAGAGAACCCCTTTAATTTTAGGAGATGAAAGAGAGGCCATGCTCCATTGCACAGAGCACACACAGATGGAGAAGCTCCCGACAGCATCAACACAGTTTTCTAGGCATCTCCTCAGCCCAGGCTCCCCACCCTCTCATACCAGCCCTGAGGCCCAAACTGGGTTTGCTGGTCCCCTGACCCCAGCTTGCACAGCCCTTTCCAACCCTATGCTACCCATGGCCCCAGTGTTTCTTCCACTGGGCCCAGGGTTGCACTTTTAAAAATTTTAATGGCCTTTCTTTGTAGTAAATACCTACAAAACTGGCCTCAGCTCAGAATCTTAAAAAATTCAACTACAGTTGCCTATAACTTTTGCCTATAACAGTTGCCTATAAACTTTCTCTTTAAACTCCTCCTGACAAATCTCCATTTACTAGTCTTCAAAAATATCTGCGGCACAGTCCTTAAGAGGCATACTTCATTTCAGAGTTCTGTAATAGCCAGACTCTGGTGTGAAATGGTCACAAGTGAGGACAGGCACTGGGCTCCCACAAGGATATCGGTGAAGGAGAGGGAAAGGCCAAAAGTGTGCCTTTGTATTTTTGAATGTGACGAAGAACAGCTTACAACAAATGTTTAGGTATTTCACCTTTCAGCTGATTTTTCATTTAAGATGCAAAGTGGGATGGGAACACATAACTTTAAAAACCAGCAAATGCAGGGAAATTATGATCGAAGGATCTCTTTGTAATGTTCAGCAGACGACTCCTACACTACAAAGTCATCAACACAAACAGCCTACTGATGAGCACAGTGGCAATGCACAGGCAGGTGCTAGACTCAAAGGGAATAGCATGGCATGAATCAAAATCCTAAATTAAGGTTAGAACTCTTCTCACAATGAATCTGCCATTCCAATGACAGGAAATATAGTAAACTCTTCCTTTTCCATAGTATCGAAATCAAGTTTTATCTTTAACTTCCATCTTAGCACAAACTGACATATCACCCCCAATGCCCAGGCTGAAAGATGTAACCAAACAAAGCACTTACAGAGTTATCCTGTGAGCTCCCCCGGGACTCGGAGCTGCTTTCAGTGGATTCCGTTTCCATTTCACCCAAGTCCACAGGTTGTCTGCAAAGGAAACCCAACAGGCAGGTCAGTGGCCAGCTCACACAGTAGGACTGGGCCACAGTGGCTCAGCTCCCCAGCCCTGCACACTAAGAGTAAACTCCACCCACGTCCTGCCAGGTGGCACAGGCACTAACCACACTCAAGTTCCCAGAGTCTCCCATTTTTCCAGATTCAACCTTTCCCCAAACAATCTAGCACAAAGACAGCAGGTCCCAGCCAAAAACTGCCTCTCTCCTTTTCAATGCCCACATTTAGGCACAGTGACTGCAGTCCTCCCACAAGTTGGGACAGGGACATAACTGCTTCTTTCTCTTTGCTTCCCCTTCAGCACTTTCTTCCCCTACCATTTCTTGGTCTTCTTCCCATTTGCAAAAGATCTTCCTACTTCCCATTATCTTTTTTTTTGTTTTGAGACAGGGTCTCGCTTTGTAGTTCAGGCTGGCCCTGAGCTCAGCCTCAAACTCACATCACAGCAATCCTCCTGCCTCTGCCTCCTGAGTGCTGGGATTATAGGCGTGAGCCACCACGCCCGGCACTGTGGTATGTGGTGCTGATTGCTGCTGGGCATGAGTCTCCACGGCCAGTATTGTATATGGTTACCGGGGGATCAAACCTGGGCCCTTGTGCTTGCAAGACAGGCGCCGGAACCACTGAGCTAAATCCACGGCCCCCATTATCTTTTATTTTGTTCTTTATTGATAATTTGGGTTTTTCATATAAGAGAAACCATGCAATATTTAAACTTGTGTGTCTAATTTCACTTGGCATTATTAAGTACATCCACTTTCCGATAAACAATTCAAATTTACCCTTTTTGGCAGAATAGTACTTCATCATACATAAATAGCCCATTTTCTTTATCCATATGCTGCTGGATATAAAGGTCACTTCCAAGATTTATTGTGCTCCTACAAACATGGATATAACATCTTTAACTCTTTCTGAAAGATACCTAGAAAGAGAATGGCTGGGTTGAATGGAATTTGTTTCAAGGTTTTTGTTTGTTTGTTGTTTTCAAGGAATCTCTGTACTGATTTGCATAGTTGCTGCACTAGTTTACATTCCCACCAATAATGTGGAAGGGTTTCTCCCTCTTCACTCACGGCTTCAGTAGCATGTTATTACTTTTTTTTTTTTGTCCGAGACAGGATCTCACTTTGTAGTTCAGGCTGGCCCTAAACTCACTGTGTAGCCCAGGCTAGCCTTGAGCTCATGGCAATCTTCCTACTTCTACCTTCCCAGTGCTAGGATTCCAGCGTGTGTCACCACGCCTAGCTCATTTGTTTTTGGTTTTTTTTTTTTTTTTTTTGAGACAGGGTCTCACTTTGTGGTTCAGGCTGGCCCTGAGCTCAGCCTCAAACTCACATCACAACAATCCTCCTGCCTCTGCCTCCCGGGTAGGTGGGTACTGGTTGCTGCTGGGCGTGAGTCTCCACACCCAGTATGGTACGTGGTTACCAGGGATCAAACCCGGGTCCTTGCGCTTGCAAGACAGGTGCCAGGACCACTGAGCTAAATCCCCGGCCCCTCATTTGTTATTTCCTGATAGCCATTCTTTCTAGAGTAAGATAGAATCTCAGAAGTTTTAAGGTATTTACAGGGAAGAACATAACAATCACCCGAGCACAGGGCATTCACGTAGCCAAAGTAGCGACACGATGAACAAGACCTTGAGATCAGCATTGGCACTGAGATTAGAAGGTATGTACTGGGGAGTTACATAGTGGTTGTTTTGCAGAACAAACACTTTTCTAATGGCCACAGATGCTGAACATTATTTCATGTACCTACTTCACCATTTGTCTGAGAAGTGTGTCTATTCATTTCACGTGCCCGCTTTTTTGATTAGATCTGTATTCTGGGCAATCTAATTTTTTTGAGTTTTTTTTATAGATTCTAGCTATTAGTCCTGTCTGAGGAATAAGATTTGCCACACCATGGCAGGGGCTGAATCAGGGCATTTTGCCCTGCTAGGCAAGCACTTAACTAGAGTTGGCCCTTTTATGGCCTCCCTTAGACTTGTGATCCCCTTCTTTCATAGCCTCCCCAATACCAGGGATTGCAGGTGTACTATGTCACGCCTCATTATTAAGCCCAAATTGTGTGGGGAAAGCTCTGCAAGAAACCATCTTATGTAATTGCTAACTTTACTAATTTCTTTTTTTTAGGTTTTTTGAGACAGGGTCTCGCTTTTTGTGGTTCAGGCTGGCCCTGAGCTCAGCCTCAAACTCACATCACAATCCTCCTGCCTCTGCCTCCCGAGTGCTGGGATTACAGGCGTGAGCCACCACGCCCGGCACTGTGGTATGTGGTACTGGTTGCTGCTGGGGTGAGTCTCCACACCCAGTATTGTTATG